>SNQJ01S0078800.1:6255-42336 GCA_010110895.2 Picea sitchensis
TGATGCTATTTCTGGTCACTCTACTACGATTCAATTTGCAGAAAATATCAAAAGAATTAAGCATCTAGTGGTCCCATGGGCAGATGAGAAGCGAAAAAAAGATGAGAAAGAGATAAGGAAAATTGAATCCCATCTTGACCAGTGTTATAAATCAGCCGATGCAGGGTTTGTTTCAACAGCTTCTCGGGACACTTTAAAGACTCTTGAATCATAACAAAGGTAGTTGTTAGTTGAGCATGAAGCAACCTGGAGGTTGAAGAGTCGGGATATCTTGTTGGAAAAAAGGGATGAGAACACAAAATGTTTCCAAGCATATGCTAAAGGTCAAAAAGCTGCAAATGCCATTTGGAAACTCAAGGATCAGGCAAGCCGAGAGGTTTTCTCTTTTCATGGTCTTTCCTAGTTGGGGAAAAATCATTTCCGGACTCTTTTCAAGGCCGAGTAGAGAACTAATATTGTTTATATTGTGTGTTTGGCACTTTATTACCACATATTTTTGGATGAGTAAGGAAATAGAGATTTATTTGTTGAATTTACTGAAGATGAGTTGAAGGAATCGCTCCATAGTTTTCAGAAAGATAAGGGTCCAGGTATGGATGGGTGGATGATTGAATATTTTATTGGTTTATTTGAGCTTTTAGGTATTGATATTTTTAAATTCGTTGAAGAATCCATAAGAAATGGTGTTAGCACTAGAAGTCACCCTCAGATTGCATAGAAGGTAAGCCCAGTACCAATCAGTATATATAGTAAATGTAAATGAGTTTTAGGTGATCAAATGGATAGGACTCAATGATAATAATGTTCTAACTYAGAAATATGGACTAGCATGCATAAGCAATTGAGGTCTAGAATCAACTTCAGTCAGTAAGTTGGAGTAAGGTTGAATAGAGGGAAGACTTTGGTGAGGAGAGTATAGAGGTCTATTGTGGACATCAAGTCTTCCAATATCCTAAGGAGGAAAAACTTAAATGTAATATCCTCTTGAATTCAAATCTTAAAGAAACAAAAATAAATTATAACAACACTATAATCAAACATTCATCATAATATAGTCACAACAATCCATGTGAATCAGTCAATCATGAACTYTCTCAGTATCAAAGGAAAATAAGATGGAGAAATAAAGTTGACTTAGATTAACCAAGATTTCTCAAGAACAAATACATAACCAGAGAAATAGTGTTCTTCGTAAAATTATTACAATAGCAGGGAGCCTAGCTCAACCATTTGACATTAACAAAATATCAAAAATGTCTATAAATACCCAACAATGCTACAACCACTAGGAGTGTGATCTAACCACTGCCTTCAAAGCCTTCAGTTGGTGCCTGCTCTATCATATTGTGTAGGTTTTCTCATGTCAGATGTGAGCCAGGCATAGTTATGTGCTTTACAAGAAAAATTGTCCATAAGGAAGCTTCAGATCGTTAGCGTGCGTTCATGGTTGCACTCTGCAACGCTTTCCATTTATGGGGTGAGACAAGGTCTCAAATGTATCCCCCAGTATTCAATAAATACCTTCATTGGTATCAGGATAGGGTCTGACACTCATGGATTTTTCGAGGCGGTGCCATACGAATTTTTCGAGTCAATCCCGACGTCTCGAGGCCAAGCAAATCTTCTTCTGTGACCAATACAAACGCTTTCGATCTTTGGCGCAACTCCTCTCCATCACTCCATATTCAATGTAACCTAGGGCCATGACCCTAGGAAATTACATGATTGTGGGCGTGACCAAGGGTGGTTTGAAATAAAACCTCTTTTGTCCCCGCAATTCACCATGAACCGCCACGCGTCCCTTTCAAAAAACCATGATTCTGATTGTGGCCCGCCATTGAGATTTTAAAACGTGCACACCTTCTGACCCCGCAATTTGGCATGCTCATTGATCTTGCAATCTAATATTAGGCCCTCTAATCAATGACTCAGCTCTGGTGCTTTTTATATTGACAGATCAGATCTTCCCCTTCAAAACAATGACCAATATTTGCTTTGCCGATCGGCCTTCAAGAATTTCAATTCTCAAAATCCATTTGTCTACTACTGCTTTTATATGGATCGAATGATATGGTGACACATGTATCCTACTAATCGATGAATTAGATTCTCTTTGGGTGCTTCAGGACTTCGGGCACCTCAGGACTTTGGGAACTTTAGCACTTCGGCCCTTTGGGACTTTGCAATGTTTCTCATTTTAAATATCCCGAATCTCATTTATCCAAAGGCGTGGATCGACTGCCACCTGACCCCTTTAATATCAATGGTTCATACTCACTTTGAAACCTTTTTATCTAACACTATAATTCGTGCAAGTTGGCACTCATGAATTCCCGTGTGTCATTGATCTGGACTGTTCTAGGAATCTTCGTCGTTAAAATATTAAAACTGCCTTCTTCTTATGCTTCAATCCTGAAACAGACTGCTAAGAAATATGTGCTTTGTGTTCATGGTTTCGGCCTGCATGATCAAGGATTCAGACAACCGGATATGGGCTTGGAAAATAGGGAGACCGAGGCACTTTAAACATGGNGGGGGAACGAAAATGATTTTACAAGCCGAAGGGGGAAAAAATTAAGACTTGGTGTGCAAAAAGGAGAGAGATAGGGAAAAAATACAGACTTAGGTAGAAACCACAAACCCACAATACTCTGACAAGTTCATGTGATAACAAATGGGATATTACATTCCCCCTTCAATTCAACCTTTATTTCCCTTATTCAAAAAAAGGATGATCATTAATATTTTTATGACTTCAGGCTTATTTCCCTTTGCAATTGTATCTATAAAATTGTGGCAAATATTATACCTCGGTGGTTAAAACCTCTTTTATCGGATTTTATTTCAAAAGAACAGTTTGGTTTCCTAGAAGTTCGTCAAATTCATGAATCCATAGGGGTGTCTTAGGAGGGTCTTCACAGCCTCAAGTATCCCATAGAAAGAGGGGAAATTATGAATATAGACCTCTCCAAAGCATATGATCGAGTGAACTAGTCTTTTATCATGATTCTTCTCACCCATATGGGGTTTGAGGTTCCTTTTATTAAATGGGTAATGGCCTTCATATCTTTTGTATATTTTGTTTTTCTTATCAACGGGGCAGCCTCTCCTTTTTTCATCTCAAAAAGGGGCCTGAGGCAAGGCTATCCTCTTTCTCCTCTTATTTTTTTATTGGTAGCAGAAAGATTAAGAAGAGATATTGGGATGACTGCCAGTGTAGGGGATTTTCAGGGCATTCAGATTTCTCCTGATCTTAGAATTACTCATTTACTTTTTATCGATGATGTGTTAATTTTATGCAGTGGCCAGCCCATGGATGCCGAGAATTTAGCAGAAATACTCAACCTATTTCGGTCAGCCACTGGGATGGTTATAAATCCCCAAAAATCTACCCTATCTGTCATAGGATTGGAGGAGGTGGTTGTGTAAGTTTACAGATATTTTGACTTTCCCAATTCAGGATTTTTCCAATGGAATAAAATATCTGGGGTTCCAACTGAAGCCTAAAAAATACCGTAAAGAGGATTGGAGGTGGGTATTGGAAAAACTAGAGAAGTGACTGAAAGTTTGGAGTTGCAGGTGGTTGTCTAGGGATGGAATATTAGCCCTGAAAAAATCTGTTTTGGAGGCCGTTCCAATTTATTTCATGTATCTCGCATGGATCCTAAATGGAATATTAGAAAAGTCCAAGCGTATTTGTTTCTGATTCATGTGGTCTGGGACTCAAGACCAATATACACTGCCTTGGGAAAAGTGGGAGCTCCTCACTTGACCCAAAGCCTTGGGGGTATGGGGTCTAAATAATATCTTCATGTAATCAAAATATTTGGCTGCTAAAGTTTGCTAGCATCTCCTATCAATGAGTAGTCTATGGACCTTAGTGGTGGAACACAATTACATTAATCCAGACTCTATGTAGGATTGGATCTAGAGGCTTGTAAAGTCCCTTTCAAATTTCTCCATATTTTGGAAAGAGATGGTTTCTTCCTTCTTGGTAGTGGGCGACGGTTTGGCCTGGAAAGTTTGAAGAGTGAATCATGTCTACATAGGGGAAGATCCTTGGCCTAGGAGTGGAAACTCTCACATATTTCCATGTGACCTTATTGATCGGCTCCATCTACAGGATATTTTATTCTTGCATCAAATTTTGGACCCTGGAACAACCAACCCATGGAATCAAGGGTGGAGAAGATCTGCATATCTTGGTTTAGATGGCGATCTCCAACTTTTATGGGAAAACTACATCTTAACTCTTTGGGTAAGGCATATCAGGATTATTGATTGTGAAGATGAGATGGTCTAGGAAAAGGCCCTGCATGGGTTATACACTCCAAATCTGGGATATATTGCATTAAATATTGATATCCTTCAAAGGGAGTCGTGCTGGTGGTGGCATGGTTTGTGGAAAATATGTCCACAAAAGGAAAAAAAATCCATGTGATCTACTTTAAATGACAAGGTCCCTACATGGGACAATATGAGAAAGTGCTAGATTGTTGGGCCAAGTTAGTTCCCTCTCTAGAGAGAAGATAATGAATCCATTGTTAACATTGTTATCACTTTCCCTTTCTCGAAGCAAGTTTGGAAAGAAACCTTGGCTCTCATAAGATAGGTGTGTGTTTGGAGAGGCCCCTCTTTAGAACAGGCATGGAAGGATTGGCTACAGGTTCATGAATTCAAGAAAATCAAAGTTTTACCTTTGCTAGTCAGTTGGGGTATTTGGTTGGCTTGAAACTCAACCATTTTCAAGGATAAGGCCTCTATCCCTGAAATCATTGCAGCACAATGCCTCTCGATTCTCTCATTTTCCTCAAGAGAAGGATAGTCCTGTTATCCGTATCAATCTTCCTAAGATAATTGATTCTTCAAATCCCTGGGCCTATTTCAATGGTTCCTCACAGAATAAATTTTGTGGGGGTGGTGTTGTATTGTTTCTATCTGATAGTCACTTCTATAAAATTAAAATGGGATTGGGACAGGGGACCAACAATTATGTTGAGCTTATGGATCTAAATTTTTTGCTTCAATTTGTTAGGGAGAAGGGGGTTCAATCCATCCAAATTTTTGGGGATTCTATGAATGTCATCAACTGGTCTCGAAAAATTCAGACTTGTCACGATATTTTTCTGCTACCTATTATGGAGGATATTTTCATATTATTGGACTCTTTTGAATCTTTTCCCCTACACCATGTTTACAGGGACCAAAATTTGGTAGTGGACTCGCTGTCAAAAGTAGGGATTCAACTCACTTTTGGCCAATGGCATATTACAGAATCAAATGGAGAAGATTTTTTTGAGTATTATCATCATCCATTCATAGATGGACCTGCCCAAGATCAGTAAAGAGAAAGCAGACCAACCTCCTTTTATTATCATAATTTGTATATGCTATGTCTCTTACATTGCTCCTATTTTTTGGAAGGTATTTGTTGGTCTTCTGAGATGGATTTTTGTATCTACATTATGGCCCTTTCTGGTAGGACATACTTTGATATGGTGTTTTGAATATCTGTCGGTGTCCATATGGAAGTTTTCTCCAGTTGATGTTTTGTTGAGAGTCTTCTCTATCAGGGATCTTGTTTACTTCTTGGGCTTCATATCCTTGTCTCTCTTTTCTCATTGTCAAAATGTGCTCACTTAGCACCTATAGAATATAATTTTGTCTCTTCGGATGAATAAAATTATGTTCTTTTTCTGAGGAAAAAAAAAGTGGACAAACTCAACTTTTTGTCTAATATTTTTTCAATCATATTCATCTTAAAATGTGTCAAAATCTTTGGGGGAAATTACTATGAATTCCAAGAAAATTCTTGTACACTTATTAACTTTCAGTTTATATTGGTTTTAATTTTGGATTTATTAAGTTTAAAAAGAATTTTTTTTGGACATTGCAAAGATGTTCTTAAATTAGCTAAGAGCTAAAAACAATATAATATTAAAAAATTAAAAATAAAAAAATACTAAAGAAAAATTGATTTTTTATCTCATTATTAAAATATAACAAAAGGAAGATCAAATACGATTGTAGTAAGTATATTATCATTACAATGTAATAAATTACAATAAGTATATTATCATTATAAATTAATAAATGGGAAAAACATACATTACAAATTGAGTTTTAATAAAACATAAATAAATAAAAACTAGAAATATTAAATTAAATTTTAGTAAAGATCAAATTATATTATTAATATTTAATTTGAATAAATATATGAAAATAATAATTTTGGTTATTTTTTATAAGAAAATGATTAAACCATTCAAACTAAATATAATAAGAAATAAGAATGGTCAAAATAAATTAAATTTATAATGTGAAACTAAAGCTAGGTTTATATGTTAATTACAAACAAATTTAAAAAATTAGAATAAATTTAGTTATTGTGAACTATAGAATAGCTAAAATTTGGTCATAATTAAAAAATATTTTAATAGGATAAGTTTTTATTATGATTGTAAAAAAAAAGTTTCCTTATAATCATTTTAGAATAACTAAAATTTGATTATAGTTAAAAAATATATATTAATAATGTAAGTTTTTCAAATGATTATAAAAAATTGTTTCATTATAATGATATGTTTATATATTAAGATATTATATGTGTGTGATTTTTTAATAATAATAATAATAATAAAATACTATTTTATTTACATCATTATTTAAATTATATTTTTTAACCATTATTGACTAAATTTTAATATATTATTTAAATTAAAATTTATATATTAAAAAATAGTTGTGCAACATAATAAATCTATGATGAAACAAATTTCAGAAAGAAAAATACTATTTTATTATATGTAAGTTATCTTTTGTTGACTACCAATTATCATTTCTTGTATGAGCACAATAAATGATAATTATTATTTATTGTATTTGCATGAGAATTTTAAATTATCATTATTATTTTTAACTCTCATCTCTTAACTCTATATTAACCCAGCTTACATGGGAAACATCATTAATGGAGAAATATAGATAAACCTTTACTAGATACACATCTAACTTAGTGTGATGTTGCATACGGTTTTATTATTTTGTATTTTCCTCAGGAGGCCCACTTTAGGCCAAATTTTCCTCTAATGATTTGTTGTGCATTCACTCTCTACGACATGCCACCTCTGAGTTGAGGCTATGAATCCACGAGGACACATTTCTAGGCTGAATCTAAAATTCACACTAGTCATCTATCAAACTCTCATAGTTTACTCAACCACACAACAAATCCTAGTTTTACATCTCTCTTTCCCCCTCATCCTACACAACCCAAAGAAATAAACCCATGTATCTACAATGAATTTCCTCAACACATTCCAATTCTATGTAGGGCTCCAATGCTACTAGTTAGGAAATATCAATGTTGGAAAATCCAAGGCTTATTATCTTTGGATATTTCTTTCACAACTATCATCATTATCATACACTCGTGCATTAATTTCTTGTTGAAATAACCGGTAGTTACCTACAACAAACCACCGATGTCTCTCTACCCGCAAAATTTTGTTTGCATACCAAAACAAGAACAAGAGGAAGCAAGAATGAATGACCAACCCCCCAACAACAAAAATCAAGGTTTATATAATTACATGCAATAATGCACCACGTGGCAGCTCCAAGAAGCTCAGTTAACCACTTTCGCCAAGTAATTCCAAGATGGGTGAATAAAATATAATAATTGGATTATCCCCTTTACCCCCCTCTCTCGTGGAATCATAGCCCCCTATGACTTTGTCCTTATCCATCTTGTATCTAGCAATACATTTTTTCTATTAATATTCAAAGTATTACCTTGTTAGGCTCTCCCACCTTTCAACTTTACAGGCACTCTAGTCTTTCCTCAAATAAAAAATAATGCATTTATAATATAGGGACTCAAAATTGGGGTATTTCATTCCCCTACACCTTATTTTGGCATTGTCATGAGTGCATATCTTCATACAAGGGTACATATAGATTGAATTTTTATCAAAAAATCAAAAGCAACTATGGGTATGCCTCCTGAATTGTATCTTCCAACTCCCATGTCACTTATTCAAGGCTTTAGCATGTCCACTTGACATTTACCTACACTATGGATCTACTTTGTAGAATCATGACCTTCCTATCTAATATACACACTAGTTGTACATATAAATCTCCTTCTGGCTCCACCTAAATCAAAGTCCAATCAATGACATGGCTAGGATCATGCACATACTTTTTTAGAAAAGATACATGAAATACAATATGCACATTCATGGAAAACAATAATGCAATTATGTATGGGATTGGTCCTATTCTATCCAATATTTCAACTGGACCACAAAATCTGGCTGCTAGCTTGGTAAAACTACCCAACTTTAGTGAGATTTTCTTGGGATTCACTTTAAAAAATATATGCTCTCCCACTTTAAATTCTATGGTTTTCCTTCTCTTATCTACATAAATATTTTTCCTATCACATGCTTCCTTCAAATTTTGCTTAATTTTAACCATATGCTCTTCCATATCCTTGAGCAATTCTAGCCCAAATACCACTCTATCTAGTGGGTTGTCCCAATTCACTGGAGTATTGCATTTTCTACCATACAAAGCTCCAAATGTGATCATATTTAATGAATATTGATACCCATTGTTGTAGGAAAATTCAACCAAATGAAAATAATCTTCCCACTTAGATGGCTTATGTTGGAAGAATGGTTGTTGTCATTGATGTCAACCCTAGTCATGGGTTTTGGACCACAAGATTGATGAAGGTATTTGGACATGAAGGACAATGCACATGCATATACAACACCCATGGATGGATAGTATACATCATGTTGTTTTCGGTGGTATGTGGCACGTCGCGTGGATCCTCACGGTTGAGGAGAAATGAATTTTTGAAGATGACAAAGTGAATTGAAGAAGAAAGTACATGTAGGCCCTAAAGATAATTAAAGAAAAGAATTACAAAATAAGAAAGTGTCAGGCGGCCCTAATGTTAAAAGGAAGTGACATAAATGGTATAAATACACATCATTATACATTCATTTGATACAAGTCAAATTTTAGAGGAAATCAGAAGTAAAGAAGGTTGGATTTCAAGGGAGGATGAAGTCTTTTGGTGATGTGTTCTAAGGTATGTTATTTTCAGGTCATCTTACCATTTTTGCTATAACTTTTTTTCTAGAATGATTCAGATGGTTAAATTTCTATGGTATTGAGAATACATATAAAGGTACTTGTGGTAAAAATTTCATCTCTTTATTCGCTACAATTATGGATATACACATTGTGGAATATAGGGTTTGTGACCAGTCCTGAAGCTAGTCATTAAACAGGTGTTCCGGGTAAAATAGTAATAACTTCTTCCTCAAGAATCCAAATGAAGTGGGACAAATTTCATTGGAAAGAGTACGAAATGTAGTTTTTTTTATGTGAGTTTTAGAATCTGGTGTTAAATATTGAGCGCAGGGCATTCTGTACAAGTTCGGTCTTCTGAATAAACCAGAATTGAACAAGGTATACCATTCTCTCTATAACCAGAATTGGAAATAAGGTATACCATTCTCTCTATAACTTATTTGGGAGTGATTCCAAGGGAGTGGAACTTGGAGGAGTTTAGAGAATAAATCTCTGATTAATATTATCCATAGGATCAGAGTACCCAAGAATTGAATAATTTCAAAAATTGAAGAAGTCTCAAGAAGTACTGCGGTTCTATGTGATGATTGGTTGATGGTGATGATTTAATGTAAAGTTTTTATATCTCTCGTATATTCTTGGGTGAAAGGAAAGGGAAAGATGGAGAGTCTAACCTCTTGATATTTGATGATTGTATCTTCCTCTTAGAGTTTTATCCTCCCTACATTTGGAAGTTGTAGCTACCTTTGAAGCCACATTTCCCTTGAAGAATAACTATTGATTATTTCTCATATATTGTACGGTGTATTGTGGTGCATTGGTGTAACTCTCATCCATTGCTTCATTGTATATAATTGAACGGTTTAAGTAAAAGTTGAAAAGGTGTTGGGAATTATACTGATACTGATTCACCCCCTCTCTGCATCAACAATTGGTATCGAGAGGGTTACCTTCAGTACAACTTAATCCAATCGGGAAGGGAAGATCCTATGCAGAAATGGAAGGCAACATTCCAAATGGGATTCCACCATTTTGATGGAATCAATTTTGAATACTGAAAAATAGAATGAAACTTACTTTGAAATCTCTTGGGGTAGATGTTTGTTCTCAGTTGCCTGTGGATATAATGCTTGAAGAAACCAGATTGCATCTCAGAAGGAAGCAAAAGGAACAACAATAGTATACTCCATCCTGATGGATTGAAAGATTCAGTGAAATCCGAGGTAATTAAGTGCATCAGAAAGAGCTTTGGGACAAGCTACAAGACATTTTGATGGAAGGGAAGCAGCTGAAGAAGAAGAAGAAGAAGAAGATTACAAATATCTCTGTATCAAACAAGAAAATATTAGAGGTGTGTTCTTTTGTTTTAATTTTGAAGGAGTAGGACA
Source organism: Picea sitchensis (assembly GCA_010110895.2). Taxonomy (NCBI): domain Eukaryota; kingdom Viridiplantae; phylum Streptophyta; class Pinopsida; order Pinales; family Pinaceae; genus Picea; species Picea sitchensis. The sequence continues at coordinate 16,755 of SNQJ01S0078800.1, forward strand.
TGTTGAGTTGGAATGTCCTCATCCAAGGATTGAAAGAGATGACAATGACGAAGAATAAAATCATGAAGTAGAAACGATTCAACAAGAAGATGAGAATCTTAAAAAATTGAAGTATGATGAGATTGAAAATAGAAACCTCAAAGACACGCATAGAAAACTAAGAAGTGAATTGGTAGTTATGAAAATAAGAAGTTGTAAGTTTGAAGAAACAATTAGAAGACTTCTAGAAACTAAGAGAAGAAACAACTTCCTTGAAAAATCTAATTAAGAAGCAAGAAGAATTGTAGAAGTAAAGAAGGTCCAAAATGATAAAGAAAGAAGAAGATTGTGAGAAACTTCTGAACAAGAAGTTGTCTCATTGGAGGAAGAGCTAATAAACTCCTCAAGTGCCAAAAGAATTAACACATCTTGAATGCATGGGTGAAACTTCATACAAAGAAGATGCAAAATACCAACAAGAAGGTTGAAGAAAGAGCTACTGCATTAACTCGATGAGAAGTGGACTAGGATACCCGAAAGAAGGAATGATTACAAAGAGAGATGAATATCCAAGAAGACCTCCTACCTCCAGGAATAAAAGAAGCCAATCAGTATGAGGGAAACTACATAAGAGTAGATCATGAACCCAGATGGACTACATCACAAAGAAGGTCACTTTACTCCCGGTATCAAAAATTTCTTTCTTGGTCATTGTTATACTTCCTAAAATTTTGACATAAGGTAATTAATTGCAGAATCAACAAAGGAAATAAATACGCAAGAAACATGAATGGTGTAAACAAAGATATGAAATAATCAGATTTATTAACATAAGTTATAATTCATTTTACCCATTGGATGGACAAAAATATTGTATGCTACAATGCAATTATCTTGGTCACAAAGCACAAGATTGCAGATATATGAATGAAGATACCCTATGCCAACCATAGTATGGAGAAGGAAAGAGATTCCAAAACAATGAAGATTGTCGAATAACATTAACTGCTGAAGAATGTAAAGAAGAAGATGAATGGTACATAGACAAAGGATGCTCTTCACACATGACCGATCAATAAAAATCCATCAGCTTGAAGAGAAAGGTGGCAATGTTGCATTTGAGATGACTCCATCTGCCAAAATACTTTGGAGAAGGTGTAGTATGCTTGAAGAAAAAATTCTAAAATAAAGAATGTTCTATTGGTTGAAGACTTGAATCATAATCTACTCAATGTTGGTAAAATGTGTGATAAAGGACACACTCTTACATTTGACTTCAAAATGTAAAATCGAGAAAATAACTCTTTCATGAAGATTGGTTGCAACCGCAATTGGGCAAGAAGACCGAACAACATATACATCCTGTGACATGAAGAAGAGAGAGAAGACAGAAGCCACAATAAAAAGGATTCTAAGGAAGAAAAATCTCAAAGACCAAAAACTAAGGATGAAGTATTATTGGAGTTGCCACGTTCAGGGGGGAAAGCAACCTCAAAGAAGGTTACCTTTTTCCATTATTCTCAGGGGGAGAAGCCATACCTCTTTCCATTGATGTCAAAGGGGAGATAAATTGGGATCATGATGATAGAGATGAGTGTTTCCATCAATGACAAAGGGGGAGATTGTTGAAGATTGGTTGTTGTCATTGATGTCAATGTTAAGAACCAAATATCAATATAGCATAGAAAATCCTCAGAAAGTACTAACGCCCTGAAAAGAGATAATTTCAGATAAGCCTCTTCGAGGGGGGCAACCTCCTTTACCCCATAATTCTAAATTTTTGTATACAAGATGATTCAAATGAAAATGTCTCCTTGGTATATATAGGAGACTAGGAGGCATAATTACAACTAATGGCCTAAAGCCGCATTGATAAAATAAAATAGCATTACTAATATAATATGCCCCAATTAAGGCATGAGCCAATATTAGGCTTAACATGCTCCCTCCCCCTTGAGACAAGTGTTGTCCGCAATCCTTTGAGTAACTCTAGATGCTTCTGTATAGTGACTTGCATCTTCCCAAGTAGAATCTTTCAGCCGGTAGTTTCTCCATTTAATGAGATACTCTGAAAATGGATCTATTCCTCACCGCTTAATTCTTGTGTCAGTATGGCTTCAAGATCCAATATGATTTTCCTTCCTCATCAAGTTCGAAATATAGTTTGAACTGGATCTTGTCGCCTATAACCTCTTTTAAGCTACGAAACATGGAAAACTGGGTGTACTCGGAAGATGCAGGTAGCTCCAATTTGTATGCTATAGTACCAATCTTTGCAACACACACTTTATAAGGGCTATAGTACTTTGGTGATAATTTATTATCCTTCTCGGCTTGCTTTGAGGGACATCTGCTTGTATGGTTGTAGTCTTAAAATACCCAACTCTACTTAAAAACTTATTTCACTACGATGTTGATCTGTTTGTTGTTCTCCATGTGATTCTGTGCCATGGTCAGTTGTCTTAATATTTGAGAACTTGTTGTTGGGATTCTCATGTGATCTTCCACTACTTGAACCTTAGATTTTCTTTTTAGAGAAGAAGTGATGGAAGAAGGGTGGTATCCAGAAGTTCCATAAATGGTGTCATTTCTTTGTTGCAGCATGAAAGGAAGTAAGCTATACCACCATTCTTCCAAGTGGCAACCATTTGAACCATTGTGTTTGTTTATCAGAGACAAAGCAACGAAGGTATCCTTCAAGACATTTTTTCACTATTTCAGTTTGTCCTACCGATTGAGGATGATAAGATGAGCTATGAGCCAATTGAGTACCCAAACAAGAAAACATTATGTCCAAAAATGTCTAGTGAAGATGGGATCTCTGTCACTTACATAATAATCTTTTGGCTGTCATGTAGCTTTTGAACTGTTCCATGAATGCAGTGGAAATTGTACTAGATTTTAAGGATGAGAGAGTGCACAAAAGCAAAAGTGTACTTGGTCAATCTATCAACAATCACCATGATGACACACATTCCTTCAGACTTTGGTAACACAGTGATGAAACTATGGAAACCTCCCCTCCAGCCGGGACTCTTGGGATGGATAATGGTTGTAAAAGACATGGGGTCTTAATGCTTCCACCTTATTTTGTTGGCAAACCAAACATTCTGCCACAAACCTTGAACATCAGTTTTAAGGCCATCCCAAAAACTCTTCTGACTCTATGGTAGGTTAAAAATCCTGAGTGCCCCCATCGAGAGAGGTGCGCAATTCCAATAGTACCTTTGTTTGAGTTGGGAGTTCTTACATAAGTATAAGGTATCTTTGTTCATAGTGAATCATTTTTCCATGTAAATGTATCTGATGCACTGAACTCTAATGCAACCTTTGAATGAGAGTCCACTTTTTCGCCATTCTTCCATTCATCCCTTGCTTCTATTATCCAATTAGGTTGATGATCGAGATAGCACAGAGAAAGGCCTCAACATATTCATCCTTTCTTGAGAGCATCTGCCATAACATTTTGTTTCCCCTTTTTATAAACAATTTCAAAAATCATAACCCAATATCTTTGGTTACCCATTTTTGTTGTTCTTCCTAAGATAGTCTTTGTTCCAAGAAGTATTTAAGACTATCATGATCTATTTTGACCTTGAAGTGCTCTACCATAGGTAAGGGACACCATTTCTTCAATGCATGTAGTATTTCCATCATTTCCTTTCTCATAAATGGGTTTGTGTAACCTTTCCCTTGAGTGTCGAATTTTCAAAATCCAGGGGCCTTCCTTCTTGCATTAGGATCTACACCACCCCTTTCCCTGCTGCATCACATTCCAATAAAGGTTTTGTGAAGTCTGAGGGTCAAGACAGGAGATTTACACATCACCCTTTTTAAGTTGTTCAAAATCTTTAATTGCATATGGAGTCCATGAAAATGCATCCTTCGTAGTTAGTGTTGTTAAAGGTGCTGCTATTATTCCATAGTTTCAAACAAACTTAAGTGTAGTAACCTGTCAAACCAAAAAAATCCTCTAAGATTCTTTTTGTGAAGTTTGGGAATCCAGTCCATCATGGTCTTGATCTTGTTAGGGTCTACCTTTGACACCTTCACAGATACAATATGACCTGCTAAATACTCTACCTCCTTTACTCCAAAGAAACATTTGGATGGTTTGGTATATAGCTGTTGCTCCTTTAGTAATTGTAGTAATCTTTGTCAACCTCGTCATGACATGATCCTCCCAAGACTTGTTATAGATTAGTATATCATCAAAAATACTAACACAAATTTTTTCAAAGGAAAGGGCTTGAAAATGGAATTCATCAACCCTTGAATGTGGAAGGTGCATTTGTGCAAAAGGTAATACACCAAAATTCATAATTGGCCTTCATGAGTTTGGAAATGCTGTTTTGGGATATCTCTCTTCTTCCATTCTGATCCGATGATACCCTGAACCAAGATCCAATTCTTGAAATAGATTGCTCCATGTGTCTGGCGTTCAACAATTCATTAATGACGGGAATGGGAACTCTTATCTTTAATAGTGATCTTGTTGAGACTTCTATAATCTGGACACATATGCCATGAGCTATCTCTTTTCTTGAATACCATTACCACCGGTGCAGAGTAAGAACTTCTTTGCTAGGTCTATAGTAATGCCAGTCTCTTAACATTTCTTCAACCATGCACTCACTTCACTCTTCTGGGTGTATGGTATCTGTATGGCCTGATGTTAGGATGAACACTCTAGGAATTAGGTGAATTTCATGATCATGATTTCTCGAGTGGTGAAGACCTTTGGGGTAATATATTCAAATACTTTGAATGCTTATCAATGATCCTTTGAGATCTTGAGGAATAGATGGCTTAGATGTTTTGAACATCTAGTGAGCATAGTTGTGCACACAATGCCTTGATTCCCCTTTCAATAATACATGCTGTTAGAGCTTATCACCATACCAGGTTTCTGATACCTCTTAACTCTCTTTCTTTTCCTTCCAATGAAAATTTCATGAAAGTTCTTGAAATTAAAAGCCACTATTCCTAATGATTGTAACCATTGATTCCTAGTACAACATCTGCAATCTCACCCATAGGTATAGCAATCATTGGACTATTCTATTACATATTCCCCCCATAGTAATACTGACCTGTTGCATTTTTCCTGAAAGCAATTATGTTCCCTCCATCTGCAATCATTACTTGAACTGCATTGATATACAAACCAATTCGAGATATTGTCACAATTTATAGTGAATGAAATTATGAGTACTGCCAGAATCAATTAGGACTATTACCTTTTATTTTTGATGTATCCTCGATCTTGAGAGGGTTCGAGGTTTAATTCCAGCCAATGCATTACATGATATCAGTGGAGTCAACTCTTCAGATGAAATTGTTTCACGCTTCTTTATCTTGAGATGGTTCTTGTTCTTGTTCTTGTTCTTCTCTCCTTCACACAATCTATGTAGAATAATTCTCTTTCCTCACCCTTTTCACAATTCTATGTCCCTCACTGTACTTTGTTGTCACAATTAAAACATAAACCTTTTACTTTTCTTTCCTCCAATTGTTGAGGTCAAACTTGTAGCTGGAGGTGTTTTAGAAGAAGGAGTATCGTTCTCCCAGGATGTTAGGATTGGTCCTTCTAGCAGCCATAGCCTATTTTTACTTTCAATACTTGCCACCTTAAATGCATTCTCCAATGATTTGGGTTCCCAAAGGTGTGAACCTCATGTTGAATGTTATCCTTTAAAGCTCTTATGAATACATCAACTATGCTCATATGGAACATCAGTTACCTTTATATTCAATCTTTGGAAGTTCCTCAATGCCTAACTGAACCTTTTGCTTGAGATTTATCAATTGGCTAAAGAAGTTATTGTTCCTTGCATCCTCGTAGTGTGCTAACATTTCTTCCGTGAAAATTGTCCAAGTGACGAGGATTTGGCAAGAACAAAGCATCGATACCATTTTACAAATTGATTAGGTTCTAACACATAAAGAAGAAATTAGTACCTTTTGTGTATGTGGTATCATTATGAGATCAAAGAATTGTTCATCTGAAGTATCCATGGATTGGGTCCTTGCCATCAAACTCTCATATCAATCTTAGAATGTGGTTGGTCTTCAAACCAAAGTTGGAGTTTCTCCATTCTTGACCCACCTCCTAGGTCCTCATCATGAATTTCATGGCTGGCCACTCTCAGGTGCCTTCTATTACGAAATTTTTCAATACTTCCATGATCTCCCCTTTTAAACCATCTATCTTAGTATCCAATCCTATCTCCATTGAATCCATCTTAGTATCCAACTTGTATTTCCATTGAATCCATCCATTTTGTAATTCATTTATGTCCCTACACATTTCTTTCACCTTTCATCAAGAGTCCACCTAGGTTTTCCTGGAGGCTTATTTGGTGAAGAAATTCCCTTTTTTTGGGTGGCATGTTGGCCAAGTATCACCTTTTGAATCTTTGATTTTGAGGTGGCCCTACTAGACAATATTTCTTTGTTGTATCTCCCAAGTTTCAGCCCTCCGGCATGAAACTTTATTTTATGTATTTTGGACATTTCTTCTCTCATGAATGACACAGTCTGATCAAAATTGATGTGTCAAGTGGAATTTACAGTAACTTCCCCACAACTTATCGATTTCAGGCCTTCCAGGAGATCTCACTTTGCATAGTGTGCCCCACACAAAATAATAATTGATATAGAATTTTGAAACTCGCGTACCAGAAATACCACAGACTGTCCATGGTCCAATGAAACTAGTCCTATGCAATTTGTATAATTCCAGGAATATGTTATGATTGTTTCAATTGAACATCTTCCTTTGAGACTAGTCAATAGGACTAATATGATACCCCATTACACCGGTGTATCTACAAATTTAAGATGACCTAGAAGAAATTTTACCACATATACCTTACTAATTTTTGTAAATATAATTGATTAGGGTCTGAAACATTACAGAAAAATTTTTATATCAAAATTCTGCAATGATTCAGTTCAGGATTATTCCAAAACCCTATATTGTACAAGTTGTATCTCCTAAAAGTAAAAGGCTCTAGGAGCTGAATTCTTTGAACCCAACATACCTTTATCTGTCTAATAAATATCGCCCAAGACGCTCCTTCTGAAACATTGTATAAAAAGTTATATGAAAAATTCCAAGGTGTTTCTTAGATGTAGAAGTGAAACCCTAAGACCTTGAGCTCGATACCATATGTTAAGAACTAAATATCAATATAGCATAGAAAATCCTTAGAAAAAGTAATCAATGCCTTGAAAAGAGATAATTTCAGATAATAAGCCTCTTCTAGGGGAAACCTCCTTTTACCCCACTTCTTAAATGTTCAAGTACAAGATAGAATGAAAATGTCTCCTTATATATAGGAGACTAGGGAGGCATAATTAAAGCTAATGGCCTAAAGATGACATATAAATAAAATAAAATAACATTACTTAATATAATATGCCCAAATTGCATGAGCCAATATTAGGGCTTGAATAGTCAACCCTAGTCATGGGTTTGGACCGCAAGATTGATGAAGGTATTTGATGAAGGAAAATGCACATGCATATACAACACCCATGGATGGATAGTACATCATGTTTTTTTTCGGTGGTATGAACGTCACGTGAACTCTCATGGCTGAGGAGAAATGAATTTTTGAAGATGACAAAGTGAATTGAAGAAGGAAGTACATGTAGTCTCTAAAGATAATTAAAGAAAATAATTACAAAATAAGAAAATGTCGTCACCCTAATGTTAAAACGAAGTGACATAAATGGTACAAAATACACATCATTATACATTCATTTGATACACCTGGAATTTCAGAGGAAAACATAAGTAAAGAACGCCGAATTTCAAGGGAGGACAAGTCTTTGGTGATGTGTTCTGTTGCATGTTATTTTAGGTCATCTTACCATTTTTTCTATAATTATTTTTCTAGAAAGATTCATATGGTGAAATTTATATGGTATTGAGAAGACATATCAAGGTACCTGTGGTGTAAATTTACCCTTGATTCAATTATACTATGGAGATACACTCTGTGAACATAGGGTTTGTGACCACCTTGAATCTAGCCCATGAACAAGTGTTCTGGTAAAAAGTCATAATTTCATTCATAAAGAATACAATGACATGGGAAAAATTTAATTGGAAAGAGTAATGAACTTTAGTTTCTGTGTGTGAGTTTCAGAATCTGATGTTAAATATTGAGCGCATGTGTTCCGTACAAGTCTGGTCTCCTAAATAAACTAGAATTGAACAAGGTCTACCATATCTCTATAACTTCTTTTTGGGAGGATTCATGAGAAAATTGGAGGAGTTCCAGAGAATACATAGAGTAATATTATCTATAGGATCAGAGTACCCAAGAATTGAAGAATTGGTATGAAATTGAAGAAGTCCAGGAAGCATTATCAGGTTCTATGTGATGACGGTTGATGGTGATGATTTAATGTAAAGTTTTATTTATCTCTCGTATATTCTTGGGTAGTTGAAGGGCAAGGATGGGAGAGTCTAACTCTCTTTATTGAGTAGATTGTATCCTCCTCTGAGGTTTATCCTCCCTTTAAATTTGAAGTTAGCTACCTTTGGTCAGCCATTTCGGTGGTTCGCCAACTATTGATTATTTCTCATATATTGTGCATGGTGTATTATGGTAAAATAGTGTAACTCTTATACTATTGTTCATTTATTTTTGGATATAATTGAATGGTTTCAAGTATAAGTTGATTTTTAAACTGTACTCTTGATAATTTTATTTCACTCCCCTCTTAGTATCAACAGCTTATCCATCACATATATTCTTAACATGTCCTCAATCATTTGGTTGACTCTCTCTATCTACCCATTTGACTATGGATGGTATGTAGGTTAGCATCAATAACTTCAAGGTAGAGTTAGAGGGTTTTCAACATTTTATAAAGTCATGCCTTGGTTTTGAGAAGACTAATTCATTACAACTTGAGTCATTTGAGTGTGTGTGTTTCTTTAAAAGAGTTATGTCTCATAAAATGTTGTCAAGGTCATTGAGTCATTTTCAAGTAAGATTTATTTGGAATATGAAAAAGAGTCAAGTCATAGGTATAGGTGGGTTGTTTTTTGATGATGTAATGGAAAATAATGACACATGATGTATTGAAGGATCATCAAAGATCATTATTCCATTCCTTATTATCTATGAAGTGGTTTTTGTACTTAGATTGAAAAAAACTGCACACACTCATGTATGGCGTTGGTGCAAGTACCTAAGTGCTACCCAAAGTGTCTTGTCATCTCAAAAAGACCCATTCTTCAAAATATTTTTTCCAAGATCATGTTTGTCTTTATCACCTATTTTTCCTTGCACAACATCCTCCTCTAGTGATCAGACCTCTTCTCCACATCAAAATTGAATTACTTCACCCGCTACGCAAATACCTGACAGTGCACTACACAAATACCTGACAGTGTGCTACGCATCCTCTGCTCATGCTACCCATCCCCCATTTTAATTATGAAATTGGTTTAAAGGTAAATCCTAGTGTCTTCCACATACCCTGCACCTGCAGACCTATGATCAACAATTAGTTGTTCCCTAGGATGAAACCTTTGATAATGTAGAAGTAAAACCTATCTTTTTCTTGCCAGCAAAGACTACTGACATATTTTATCCTTTGAAGTTTCTACTTATTAGTCCCTTTCTTTTATTATTGCACCCACATCATGACTACTCAAGGAAGGAAGAAATATCACAAAGGAGGTAGTGTGTTAAGGTGTGTTTCACAGACCTTTAGGGAGCTAGCACCTTGGATCCAGTGTGTAGGGTCTCATTTGAACAGGTTAGTTAAGCATATGCTTCCAGGAGAAGATCCAGGGTTGCACCTAGGGTGACAAGGAAATCACCCTCACCAATGGATTTCAGTCAAGGATTATGATTTCACCTTCCAAGTTTCTCAGAAGAGACAAGACAAAATAACCTAGATTCTAATTCAAGGAGAAAAAGTGGTTTAAAGGTATGCACCTTGATCCAGTTTTCTAAACTGATTTTCTTCAACCCAAGTACAAGAAACAAAAATTTGGTTCCACCACCCCTAGAGAATGCATACTTGAGAATTATGAGAATTTTTTAAGGTTGGTTCAAAGGTATTTCACTTGTGAGGGAATATTTGATAGGGTATACCAGTATCACATAAGGATTATGATGTGTTTTACTGGGAAGAACCCTTTTAACCTGCCTTTTTACCTATACAGAAGCCTAGGAAAAAATGGCAGACAAAGTACAAGCTAGGGATGATCAGATGACGAGAAGTTTGTTTCATTTCACCTTGGTAAAATTGTTAGTGCTCGAAGAAATTAGGAAGGCAGGAACAAAGAATGGACCCCTCTTGGCCTCAACAAACATCCTTCTAAATCCCAAAGAAGACACCCCCTCACTTGCAGAAAATATGGTTTCTAAACAGTCAAGTGGAAAAGAGATAAGGTCTACATAACAGAACAAAGGGATGGGAAAGGAGATTGATGACTCACCACCAGAACATCCAGCTAAGAAAAATGGTAGGAGATTATAGTTTGTTGATGAAGTGGAGGAAATACCCAGAGTAACATCCCAACCACGAGATCAGCTTCCAGAAGACCACCTGTACCTTGCATACACAACCTGTTCAACATTCAGCTCAGGAAATACATGAAGATCATGTGCAACCAGAGGATAAATACCAAGTTATCAAAGAGTTGAAAGAGAAACTTAAAGAAGTCAAGCATTTCATATCACAGTCTTTTCAGTACAACAGGGAGATGAAGAGGAAATTGGTTGAAAAGACACCTGACATGCGAACATCAAAAGGTGCATTAGGTCCAAGGAGGCAGTTAGTTCCAAAGGTTCTAGAATTTTTAAAGAGAAAAGAGGTCAAACAAAGTCCTAAAGTGGTAGATATAACTAAAGATACATCTCCAATGACAAGAGACTCAACTAAAAGGATGAGTCTAGACGTTAAACTTGCAGAGGTAATACCTAAAAGGGGCGAACATATTGAAAAGGCTCACACTTCACTTGGAGAAGGTGGGAAAACTGTAAAATGGTTGAACAAGAAGTTGAGAGAGCCCCAAGACCTGATCATTCATCTCAGGGAGAGTAAACGGGTATCATATCTAAGGTTTTAGAGACACTCTAAGGAGTGTGGGCCAACCATTATAAATTCTTATGAATCACTCACAAATGCTCAATCAAAACTGAGAAGGAATGCATTGTTGTTCAAACAAGTGGGCAATTTGAAAAGGAAAAATATGTCATTAAGAAAGGATAACAGTTCCCTCAAGCTGAGAATGAAAGTTGGGGATGAATATAGAGGGAAGTTAGAGTTACTTGCAGAGGTGGATGAGATCTAGTTTCATGCCTCCACCATTTTTGTTTTCTGAAGAACCCTTGAAAATACACGAGTTTTGAGTTTTGTTGAAAACTGCATTGTACAAAGTTTGTGTAGCGACCTGGCGCTATGCAAATTCCGCAATCATATTTAAATATGATAAATATTGGGGAATGCTCGGTGTTTGGACCACAATTCATGACTAGCCTCTCAAATTTTGTAGCCGCCATTTGGACGAGTCTTGAAGAAAAAACTAGCTACATTGTGTAAAGTGCACTATGCAAATGCTAAAGGTCACATTTACACAATGCATCACACTAGATGACTAGGAAAGACATATTGGAGCCTTTTCAGTGCTCAGATCCCTCCAAAATCCTTCTCCAACTGTCCAAGATGACTCATATCATTCTTAAAGTCTAAAATGTGCTGGAGACATTTTTTGTAAAAAGATTTTGTTAGGCATAAATATGGTCTAAACGAATTTGCTATTTTTAGCAAGTGGTATAAAAATTGTCTTATTTTTTATGTAATCAGATCCAAAATCCTAGGATAGAGGGGGAGTTCGAATTCTATATCTTAGTAAGGTAGTTTATCTATATATTGGATCATTTTGAAGGTGCTCATGGTTGGCAGAAGCACAAAGGAAAAAATTGATCTGAATATTGTACAAATTTCTGAATTTGAGTGAAATACTAGTGCATATGTCCAAAGATTTTAGATACCAAATATTCTTGTGATGATGACCTGAAGTATGTGTTTATTTTCATGTATGTTATTCTAGTTTAATTTACCTTTCATCTGCAACTTTTCATATGTTTAAATTGTATATCAAAGGGTCTGAAATTCATCTAAATGGTGCTTTATATTCAAACAATTTAATTTTTTTTTTTCTTTCTTAACTCATCCTAATTCATGTTTCACGGTGCTGTGATTGTTGTTATATTTTTTATATTCCTTCCATCATACCACGACAAGTTAAAAACCTGAAAGTTCATCATCTACCTAGCCTTTGATTCCTTGAGAGATCTACCTACCAGACACTATGTTCATTTTCTTTCAAATATGGACTCCATTTCCCAAATAGATCCCTTTCTTCTTTCCAGCAAACCCCATAAGATATTTTCACCTATTCAAAAATCTAGCCACTATTCCTTAAAGAAAACCCAGTTTTATAGACCAAGTGACAAGAGAGATCCCTCTCTGAACTGAAAGGCTAGTTTTAGTTTCTGAAGTGGGTTTTTGGTTACCTTTGTGAGTTTCCTCCTCATCCTAGGAAATTTACTTAGTGATAACATGTTGTACTTACATTCATATTTGTACCAAATCCCTTAAACAATCCTCTCCAAAATTTTGAATTAAACTTTGTGTCTCTATCTGAAACAATTGCCTTAGGTACTCCATGCAACCTAATAATTTCCTTCATGTAGATTTCTCCAATATTAGCTACCTCATAAGTCATCTTGTCTCGAATAAAATGTGTAGCCTTTGTAAATTTATCCACCACCACCATTATTGAACCATGTTTCCTTGTTGTCCTCGAAACTTTAGTGATAAAATGAATGGTTACCACTTCTCATTTCCACTTTGAGATTGGAAATGGTTGTAGCAAACCTACTAGGTGTCTATGCTCAACTTTCACCCTTTGAAATTCCATGCAATTGACAATGTAATCAACAACATCATTCTTCATTCATAGCCAAAAGTATTGGTTTCTTATTGCTACAATTGTTTTCTAGTAGCCAGAATGTCCAACATATGGAACATCGTGTATTTCTTTTCACACCAATTTCCTTAGTTCTTTGGAATTAGGAACATAAATTCTATTTTTATGCATAATTACTCCATCTTATTTCATCTTATATTATTTAAATTTATGCTATAAAATTTCTTTAACCTATAGGTAATGTTGGTTTGTAATAGAAACATCTAAAATTCTTCTCTTTAAATCTAAATTGTGCATACTAATGGTTGTAGAAAGCATGATATGTACCCTTCTTTTGGGTTCATCAACAACTTTATTTTAGTTTCTCTTGATATTGTTGATGTCAAATTCATACTCACTTAAAAATTCCAACCATCTTGTTTTCCTACCATTTAAATTTGGTTGTTCAAAAAGATGTTTTATACCATTGTGGTCTGTCCACACTTCAAATATATTCCCCATTAATTAATGCATCCACTTCTCGATGTATGAACGATGGAAGAAAGTTCCAAATCATGTGTGGCATAATTATTCTCATGTTTTTTAATATTTAGGTAATCATAACTAAGGACATGTCCATTTTGAGTGAGGACTACACCAAATCCTTCTTTGCATGCATATGTGCATACCAAAAAAATTTCATTTGGATCAACAATATTCAAAATAGGTGCACTAGTAAGTAAATTTTTCAATAAATGAAAACTTTCTTTACACTTTGTTGTTCATTCGAACTTTGTTCCCTTATTCTGTAAAGAACTGATGGGATGAGTAATCTTAGAGAAACTTGATATAAACCTCCTACAGTATTTGGATAATCCCATAAAATATTTGACTTATGAAACATTCTTTGGTGCTCACCATCCTCTAATGGCTTCAATCTTATTTGGATATATTATTATACCTCCCCTTGAAATGATGTTCCTAGAATAGTTTATATTCTCTTGGTAAAAAGTACACTTTCTTAGCTTGGCATACAACTAATGTTCCCTTATAACTTGTAGTACCAATCTCAAGTGATGTTCATGTTCTTCCTCTGACTTGGAATAAATGAGTATGTCATGCAAGAATAAAATGAAAAACTTATATAGATAATTTCTAAATACGCCATTCATTAAGAACATAAATACAACTAGTGCATTGGTCAATCCAAATGGCACCACCATAAACTAATAATTCCCATACCTTGTTCTAAAAGTTGTTTTATTGATGTATTCTTCCTTGATCCTCACCTGATGATATCTTGGTCTGAGGTCTATGTTTGAAAATATCTTTTATCCTCTTAGTTTATCAAAGAGGTCATCAATTCTAGGTAGGGGGTATGTGTTCTTCATAATGGATTTATTTAGCTATCTAAAGTCAATACATAGCCTCAATGTTCCATCCTTATTTTCCACAAAGAGTACTAGTGCTCCCTAAGGTGAAACACTTGGGCGTATGTACCTTTTCTTCAATAATTCTTCTAGTTTCATTTGTATTTATTTTAATTATTGTGTACACATTATGTAAGGATCCTTTTATATTGGGGAAACTCTGTGAATTAAATTAATAGAGAAATATATATCCATCTTTAGTGCTAATATTGGTATTTCTTTGAATACATCCTCAAAATATTACAATATTAATAAATCTTCAAGACTTGGCCCCTTTGTCTTGTTTGTCTCCTCCACATGAGCTGCATACAATTGACATCCTTTTCTGAAACATCTCTTTATCTCTAAAGATGAAATATCCCTTATATAAATGGGTCTTGGAATTCCTTTCACATTGTTATTGATCTTTGTTTTGGTTCCAGTGGCTAGATAAACCAACCATGATCTTTCAAGATTAATTTTAATCAAATTAAATCCACCCACTACTTTTGTTGGAATACTGAGGGGGGGGGTGAATCAGTATGAGAACTTTTATCACTTTTAACCATTGTATAATTTGATCAACAATATATCATCAATGCATCAATCAGTAGTACATCACAAATGTATCATGAGCACATAAGAAGCATCACATCAAATACACAATACACCATAATTTACGTGGAAACCCAAATGAGAGAAAACCATGAAATGATTTCTAATATATCAAAGATTGCATTCATTGGAAGCACCAACTTCTTGATTCTCCAACTACAACTAGAGGGAGGCTATAACCCCCTATTTATAGGATCCAACCTGAAGGAAGCTACAACTCCCTGAATTCTATGGCTCCAACCTGAAGGAAGCTCCAACTCCCTATGTTCTTCAACACCAACTGGAAGGAGGCTACAACCACCTTTACTTGTCTTATCCTGCTACCCTGAAATACAAATGTAGACCAAATTTCAATACCAATACCACTGCCACTGCCACTACCACTGCCACTATCACTGTCACTGTCACTGTCACTACCACTGTCACTATCACTTTCATTGTCACTTCCTCTACTATTGTCATTGTCTCTGTCTCATCACCTTGTAACTGATCATCAAACAACTAGAACCCGTACCATACCATGCATCAAATGTATACCAACACATATGCATCAATCATGATCAACTACAACATCAATGATAAGAAGCCAATCATATACCATATATCAAATATGAACACAACATGTAGCATATACCATATCATGAATCAGGTATAGACCTATACCATATCATCAAAGGAGAACCAATGCATGTCACTCATCCATATGCCACCATACATCAAATGTATACCTCAAACATAAACAATCATCTCAAATATATGAACCATAACAACCATCCCATGTGTTGAACTAGATATACTAGAATTCCTTACTAAATCATGTGCCCAAGATGTACCTCAATCATGTGTCAAACCCTCATCAATATGCCAAGTATTCCTCAAGCATTTACCACATCATAATCAATCATAAACTTCACAACAAGTACACATACATACCAATACCTATGTAGCTAAATTGGAACACTGAAATGTTGACCTGTAAGTTATCTTCTGTCTTCAAGGACTTGGTACTAGCATTTTCCCCAAATTTTCCTCAACCTCACAAGACTAAGACATTCTATCTCGCGGGACCTTGCGTGATAGATATAATGCAGCCTGTGGGGGTTCCTCGTTGGACACTTGTGGCTTGACCCACAGGGGACAACCAAAGTAGGGTTTCCTCAACGAACTTCTCTCTCCTTTATAAAATCGAAACTCCCACACTCGTCTCTTGTTACTACCTCATAGATTACTGTCGCAACCTTAGTCAATGTATCACTAGTTCACTAGAATATGTTCAATAGAATGTGTGAGTGAATGTACTTGTGAATGAATCATTGAGGTGTATTTATAATTTTGTTAGGTAACCTATCTCCTTAATCTTAGGACTTCTAGATTTTTCTTGTTCCAACCATTTTACCCTTTCATTAAAGGCATATAACCAATTAGGGGCTTCTTGACCATTATTCAGGGCTTTCAACTTCACAAGGCCATAACTCCTCAACCATGAGAAACCATGTGGAATACCACATATCACCAGAAATGACATGACTGTTAAGATATTTAGACACTTAAGAGTTAGTTAAGATCTACTTGGTATAATGTGTCGTTAGGTAAAAGTGTGTTTCTTAGTTTGTTTCTTTAGTATGCATTTGTAGTTAGGAAATTCGACGGTCACAATATGTTCTTGACATAGAATGATCAAACGGTTCATACTCTCCTCAATATTAATGGCCATTGATATGTGGCTTAACACCCAATTGGTCCATGATATCTATTTAAAGAGAATGGAGGGTCATTTGTCGATGATCGATTGTTAGAAACTCTCTTGTAAAATCTTTGTGTAATATTTTTCTTTTGCATTAATAAACTGCTCCAAGTGGTCACGTTGGTTGGGGCCATGGATGTTTCCCCATAGGGGTTTTACTATGTGAAAACATCGGTGTGTTGATCTTTGATCTGGTTATGTGAGTGGTTACAGAATGTGTTCATCCTCTGTAGGAATACCTGTGTTGTCTAACATCGTATCAGTGCCTATTTGAAGACCCGCTCCTGTTGTAGATCGAGATCGTGAAGTTGATTGCCTCATCTCCATTTTCTATCATTTTCATACATTTATGGGCTGAGAGGATTGTTCCATTGCGTCTGGAGCACTCGTTTCAATCGAGAACATTTTGCGTTTCACTCAAAAAGGTTTATGTTTTCCCAACATATGGCCATTTCAGTCAAATCCAGAGGTATAAAGCCTCAATACACATTTTTTAAATTTTTGCAGAGTATCATTGTGGTTCTGCATATGCTCTTTTCCCCGTGCCCCGTGCGATCTCAGAAAATCATAAACATATAGGAAAATGTGCATCTTCCAGGTAAGCTAACCGAGATCTAACCCTTGTTGTCATCGAGAAGTAATTTTTGTTTTTGTGTGAAAATAGTTTTTTTTTAGCACACTCTCCAAGGCCATCAACAACAACAAAAACAAAAACAACACCCCAATCCTCTTCCTAAAAAATACCATATGTTTTTCTAGACCATTTGGTTAAAAGTTGTTTTATTAAGTAAGAGGTATTGAATTCATGTCTCTCTTTTGTTACTTTTTTTGAAAAAGTTCATGCTCAAATTGTAAACTGTATTTCACTTCAAGTATAAAAGTGAATCACTATAAGTATCTTTAATATTTTATTTTAGAGTTATTTATTTTGCATGCATCTTTTTTTTGTAAAGTAACTTCATTGTAAAAGTGATCCCCACTTCTCTTTATAAAAGTGGGTCACTTCATAAAGCAACTTACGTTATCACATGGTCCTTTGGTTAACGTTTATGCCTTTTTTTTTAAAGGCATAACTCTCACATCTGAAATCCGTTTTCAGTGTTGTTTTTTTTAAAACTGCATAACTTTTCGAGATATTTCCATCCAAATAATCAGTTTCATATTTTAAATCCATATTATCTACATATTTAATATGGATTCTATAAGTAATCGCTTGCTTACTAGCACCAACTACTTCCAATGGAAATCTCATATGGAAGATTTATTAAGAAGTAAAAGATTGTACCGGATTACCTTGGGAAAGGAAAAAACAACCATTGATGATGATGAGAACTTAAAATGGGATAATATGAGTGATGAATCATGTGGGGGGATGTTAGGATTGTGTCAACATTCCAAATCCTTCAATCTAATCCCAAGTTGTTCTTAAGGGGGGATGTTAGGATATTTAGACACTTAGGAGTTAGTTAATATCTACTTGGTCTAATGTGTCATTAGGTAAAAGTGTGTTTCTTAGTTTGTTTCTTTAGTATGCATTAGTATGAATTTGTAGTTAGGAAATCCAATGGTCACGATATGTTCCCAACATAGAGTGATCCTACGGTTCATACTCTCCTTAATCTTAATGACCATTGATCCATAACTTAACACCCGATTAGTCCATGATATCTATTTACGGAGCATGGAGGGTTATTTGCCGATGATTGATTGTGAGAAAATCTCTTGTAAAATCTCTCTGTAATAAGTTTATTTTGCATTAATAAACTGCTCCAAGTGGTTGCGTTGGTTGGGGTCGTGGATGTTTCCCCATCAGGGTTTTACCACGTGAAAACATCGGTGTGTTGATATTTGATCTAGTTATGTGAGTGGTTACTGAAGGTGTTCATCGTCTTTTGGAATACATGTGTTGTTGAACATGGTATCAGAGCCTATTTGAAGACTCGCTCATGTTGTAGATTGAGATCGTGAAATCGGTTGTCTCATCTACATTTTTTGTCATTTTTAATACATTTCTGGGCTAAGAGGATTATTCCATTGCGTCTGGAGTGCTCGTTTCAATTAGGAACACTTTTCGTTTCACTCAAAAAGGTTTATGTTTTCCCAAGATACGACCATTTCAGTCAGATCCAGAGGTAGAAAGTCTGAATACGCATTTTAAATTTTTTTGCAAAGTATCATTTTGGTTTTATTTCGGTTTTGTATTATTTATTTCCAGGTTTTTACTCCTTTATATCTGCGTATTATTTTTTCCCCATTCCCTGTGCGATCTTGGAAAATAAAAAACAAATAGGAAAAGGTGCATCTTCCGGGTAAACTAACCGAGATTTAATCCTTGTTGTCATCGAGAAGCGAAATTTTTTTCTTGTGTGAAAAGAGTTTTTTTTTAGCACACTCTCCAAGACTATCATCATCATCATCATAAAAAACAACAACAACAAAAACAAAAACAACAACCCCAATCCTCTTCCTAAAAAATACAATATGGTTTACTAGACCATTTGGTTAAAAGTTGTCTTATTAGTCCCTGTTGTAGGCATAGAGGGACTATAGTGATCGATAATTCATTGACCTCCTATTAGATTGTCTATTGACCACAAATATTTCCATATTATCTATTGTTGGAACCAGGGAACTGAAAACATCGATTTTTATATAATTAAAAGTGCCATATTTCTCATGATCTGATTGGACAACAGATTGGAGGTCTTATTGTCGGCTTCGCTATTCCCAATGTTATATATGTTGTCATATCCAAAGTATTTCATCGTATATGGTTTGGTTCAATCATATATTTTTTTATGCGTTGATCGAAGGTGGATTAATGCTAGCATTAGTTTGAATGTTTTCTTTAGCTTTTTCTGCTAGATAGAATACATTTTCTAGCATATTACTATGTGTGATTTTTTCTTTATTCTTGCGTGTTTCGAGAGAAGAGGCCTGCCACACTACTTTTTTTCTTAAATGTTTGCACAGGACTACGCCCTTCGAAATTTTTGACATTCTTAAGTGTTTACCTAACAGTTTTGGCAGTCTTAAATGTTTATTGTACAAAGGCATTGCAATACAGTTTCGTTCCATTTTTTTGATGGTGTTGTTTGCAGTGAAATTGTGTTGAATATTTCTCTGTTGGTATCAGTGGTTCAGTGGTCAATGCTTGTTTTTTTGTTCATTCCATGATCCTTGTTCTTGTTTGATTCAACTTTGCAAATTTGAGGTCCTATAGTTGCAGTTGGACCTCTTCGTGGTTGTCCCTGGTTTGTTGTTCTTCAACTTTGCAAATTGTTGGACCTATTGTTGTGGTTTGTAGTTTTTGGGGCTGAGCTGTTGCCATCCCTCGTTGACGAGTAAGTTTCCATGCCATCGTTTCGTTGGTATTTTTCAATGGTGGGATTCCTTGCCTCGAAATTATATTGCATACCATCTATTAGCGATTATTTTTGTCATTAGGTGTAGAAGCACCCATGTCTGTAGATTGCACACGAAGTGCCCAAGCGTAGCATGGGAGAATCCCTGTTTTTCCAGGTAGCAGGTCAAGCGAGCTGGAAAAATGTCGTCGGCAGCATTCAAGATCCATCCACGAAGCAGATCAACGGTCGGCGAGATCTCGAGGCTACCAAGATACCCGACATATAGCACCAAGGAAAGCTCCTATATTTCAAGGCTGAATCTGGTTCATTTGATCTAGTGGCACATGGCGCAAGATCCAGCCACACTGGCATATCGACATTCAGGAATTCAAGGGGTAAAATTCCCCGTCTCTTCACCTTTCGAAACCCTGAACCCCGAAATGTCGATAGCGCCCAGGACCGGGCCCATGGTTTTGGCATCTGGTCGTAAAGGAACAGGTCTGGAGGAGGGGTGCTTATGTTTATGGAAAAGTCTCAGCCGTTCATCCTAAGAACACGTATCACAAGATCTGACTGCATCAGCGTTTCAGCGATCGAGAATTCATGGGGTGAGAGTTTCGTGTTGTTCAACATCGCGAAACCCTGAACCCTGATTGCACCGAAAGCATAGAAGATGGGGCCCACAACATCACGAAGCACTTTCAACTGTCCATTCAAAGGGGATGCCTAGCGACAAGCTAAGCCATCTTGGCGTTTCGCCTGTCACAACTCCAAGGTCCAAAAAAGAAACTTTATTATGTTCTGATGCACGAGATGCCGGGAGAATCTCGGACCCAGGCCCACAGCGATGTGAGGTGAGTTCAAAACCGTCAGATCTCATAGGGACGCGTGGCACCAGATTGATCCGTCTTGGCATATCGCTCATCGCGATTTCAATCAGCAAAGATTATCCCTTTCATATGCGTGAACGCCGAAAGCACATGGTCACAGCCCATGGTCACTTGGGAAGAGGAAGGAGCTGCATAAAGAAGGCCAAAGGCACCGAGTTCAGTTGCAGAGAGGATCACCGCGATCTTCAGGCGCCATCGGACCCGATCTTAATACTATTTCTAGTATTGAAGTAAATGAAAGAAAGAGCGGGTGGCTGAAACCTCCTTTCGTTCATTAAGTAAGGGGAATGGAGGGTCTGGCGAGCCGTCCGCTCGCAGAGGTCCTGTGTACCGATTTTCTCAATGAAGTTGTGCCGAAGTCCTTAATTTGACAGAGAATTTTGCGCACGTTAGCCGAGCACTTAATGGCTCAGCTACCCTCCTTACAGGAGCCATGCTTAGTTAAGGCGGCATTTAAAGGAAGATATCAGTATGAGTTTGACTGAAGGGATGCCAAGCCTTGGATGACTGGGCACGCCTCGGTGAGGTGAATTTTCCTGAGTATATAGACTCAAACCTTGTATTTTGTAAGTATCGATGGTTGAGCTAGGCTCCCAGTTGTAAAAACTCTAATAAAGCATTGTTTTCTGGTTATTTCTGGACTCTTGAGACTTCTTGCCTGATGGATGTTAGTTCTTTCCATGTCTTTGTTTACACTGTATTAGAGAAACTCGGAATTGGAGGATCTAGTCGAGTTGCACTATTGTAGGATGATGTAGGTTGGATCACTGCAGCAATCGCAGTGTCTCTAATCGGTTCATGTGATTTCCTTAACGTTGAACGACTTGGAATTGGAGGATCCAGTCAAGTCACGCTTTAGCTCCTTGAAGCTCTGGACCAAGAGGATCTTGGCTTCTGAGTTTTTCTTCTTCAAGCTTCTGAAGGCCTGTTGCCCGAGGCAGTCTTGCTCACCCTTCTCACAAGTCTTCCACCTGTTCACCCTTTAATCAAATCCCTGACTGAAGTTAGATCAAGACC
The DNA here is from genome assembly GCA_010110895.2 of Picea sitchensis. Classification (NCBI taxonomy): domain Eukaryota; kingdom Viridiplantae; phylum Streptophyta; class Pinopsida; order Pinales; family Pinaceae; genus Picea; species Picea sitchensis. The sequence goes on from SNQJ01S0078800.1 coordinate 38,708, forward strand.
TCTTTTATTCCTTACATACCAGACCCAGTCCCTAAGTTGGAGTGATATCTCCTCGAGTCTCTACCCATTTGATTGCCCATTTATCAAATCGTGACATAAACTGATGGGCGTCGGGCTCTGCTCCTGCTGCAATCCAGGGGTGAATTCCGTTTCCAACACCATCTTTCTCTATGTTCTTAATTTTTTTTTTTGGAAACCATGCGTCTTCATATGCCGGCTGCCACATCCATAGCTATTTTGAAAATTGCAATGCAGAGGGGTTTTCGAAAAGTAGTTTGGAGCTATCAGTAGAGGGAACCATCCACTAGGGTGTAGACGCAGGGACTGATTTTATTTTGTGGGTCGGAAAACTACGTCTAGTTGTTTCCTTTTTCCTATCCCTTGTATTTTGCAGAACATTTTTCTGGCTCTAAGAATCTTGTAGGATGCACGCCATGAATAGGTTCAAATCGATCTTTCTACTGAGTAAATTTATGGTGTTATTTATTTTCATTGTTTCTTTTTGTTTGGTTCACTTTCCAGTGTGGCTTTGTTTTCTTCTCATATGCTATGGGGACTAGGGGGGATTTAAGTTGACAAGAATAAATTTGAAAGATACATACGGGGATTGGTACCCAGTTCCGCACTTGTAGTTTTCTTATTTTTCTTTCCTTTTTTTTCCTACTTCTGTTCTTTTTTTCCCCTTTTCTTTGTTTTCATGAAAACTGAAAGTATCTAACAAACAGCTTCAAAATGACAGTTCAAAAGATGAAATAAGTAATAGATGTTGAGTCGTATGAAATAGATACACACTCCATTATACATGACATCATTGACGAGGTTTTTCATAGAAATGGGATTTTTAGACTGGATGCATTCTCGTATACTATAGGGGATTTCCTTTTCGATGCATTTCAGGTTCTACTGCATTTCCGCTATTCCGCAACCGACCTGTGCAATGGATTCATAGATTATTTCCTGGGATGTTTAAAAAATTGGGACGCTGAGGCAATGGAGTCGTATGAATATGAACTATAATCTGATTTTCTTCGGCAGTTGCATGGAATACATGATGTCCAAACGTATTTTTCAAATATGTGGTTGTATGCATCTCCAATTCTACCTGCACATGAGAGGGGACTTTGGGGAGATACATTTTGTATACGGTGGCTATCTAAGTGGCTCAATATATCAGTTGGAATATGGTCATTGAAGAGAAAAACAAGATATCTATTGTTAAACAAAATTGCATCTGACAATCCATATTGCTTCTTGTTCCATGATGTCAATGTTATCAGTGGTCATTATGAACCACTACTGTACAAAAAAATGTCCATATGCAATGTTGAAGAAGCTCATATTTACTTGTCCCTCATTTTCAAAGACCTTGAATCACAGTGGAAACGGATTATGCTTCGCATAGACTGCCATGGTTTACAGCTAGCAACAAATGTTGTGTCTAGATGTGGAGATAGTTTGTTCAATGCAATTTGTTGTTTGGTAGTAGCAGAGTTCGATGTGCATTCGTTGTGTATTTACACTGTACAGTACTTTTACAATGCAATTATAAGTGGTAGCCAAAAATCTTTTAGGTGCTTGCATGAGCACCTTTCACCATATCTCCTACAAAATATGTCGACAATTGGAAGTTGGCAAGAATACCTTGTAAACATGGTGCTTCCATATGAAAAAGGGAATGTGGAGGGTTGCAGATTCTTTTTGCAATGGTTGTCTATAATGTTCAGAGTAAATATCCAGGTTTGGTCAGCCTTTCCAGATGGCACTGTCCATTCCTGGTCTATTGATTCAAATTACGATCGAACAATTAACATCTTCTCGTTGAAAACAAATACAAAACATATCCATTATGAACCTTTTCTTGGACATATCAGTGGTTCAAGGTTGAATGTCCATGCCAGCCAAACCACATCGAATCTGCATATGCGTTGCATTCTTTTTAGTGAGAATGAAACCCATCCCGATTGCGATATGGCCATACAGGGCTTGAAGAAAAAATCCATGTGTGAAATTCATCACAGTTGTGATGAGGCCATATAGGGCTTAAACAAAAAATGTAGAGTAAGTTATCACAACCTGAAAAATGTTATGCGTAAAATTTGTCCCAGTTGTGATGAGGCCATACACCCCTTAAACAAAAAAAGTACACTAAGTTATGACAACCTAAATCAGAGTGAAATTCATCCCAGTTTCCATCAAGTCATCGTGCCCTTGGACAAGAAACGTAGAGTAAGTTACCACAAATTGAAAAAGGTCATGCACAAGATAAAAAAATACATTTCTATGCTTCCCTTTAGAGAGAAACTCACATATCACAATCTAAAGAAATTTGTTTGTGCACAACAGAACATAAATAGGTACGTTCGCATATCCCATAATGGTCATGCAACTATCACATTTCATGGCCTAGAAGCAACACCATGCACTACTACCAATGAAAACCAAGAAACACTTTCTACTCATACTTCCCTATGAAAGAAAAATGCAAGACAAACATACATGAAACAAATTAAAGACACTCCTTCCATTGCATGTGCAATTTGTGAACAATTGAATTTCTCAAAAAATAGTAAGTCTTTCATGCTTGATTTTCAAGAAGAATAGCTCCGCTTTATAGCACACGATAAACCATTTTCCATTGGCAAAATTTGTCTTCCATGCAAACGGTCGCTTGAAAATGGAAAACTGCCACAATTTGCAACCCCTGAGCAAATAAGATGTAATACAGCACTACCAGATGTAAGTGCACTTAGGGAACTTGAGGAGAGACTTGTGTCTCTGCGAATTTCATTTGCACAAACCAAGCCTTGGGGCTATAAATGACCCTAGATGGGCTTAATAGGATCAATTATTAATGTGCTTGTTCAGCTAGATGTTGTGCAAAAATCCTTGCCACAATTCATTAGCGATATAATGACAATTGTTGTGGCTCTCAAAATATGCTTGCAATACAAAATTTCCTATCAGATAGGAAAAGTGCGTGTGCATACTGTTATGAAATCATTAAAGGAATTATGTTCCAGGGCCTTGTACAAAGCATAGAACATTTGTATAAATGAGAATTGGAACAATGTTCTTGTAGAAGAGGATGCCAACTCTCCAGAGACTCTAAAAAATGTTAGCGAATTTGATACAAGTGATGAATCAGAGAATGAAACACCTGCTGAGACATTGGTCCATGGATTCACTGATTCAAAGTGCATTCATGACTTACAAGACAAGATTGTCGAAATTCCACCTGCTGAGGGGCAACGTCCACTTGGAATATTCAAGGAAAAATTCATTGAGGAAATGAAATTTACAACACTCTTCTATGGAGATCCATGTGCCATTGACATTACATAATGATTCAGTTATCATAAAATAGTCCGATGGGAGATGCTACATTCAAGCAGTGACTTCTCTTGTCACATAACAAATTTGTTTTTCAAAACAATGCGCATAATAATAGAGCAAGTTCTCTCCTACATGTGGGTCCGAATAAGAAAAGGTCAGCTACAAGGAAGAAATTTGTTGGCCAAGGATGTCAAGTACAAAGTAAACCTAGAAAAAATTCTGAAATCTGATATAGGATACATAGATTTCAAAAACATTCGCACCTCTCCTGACTATTTGCAACAAAACAAAAAAAA
>SNQJ01S0078801.1:0-33276 GCA_010110895.2 Picea sitchensis
TGTCCGTGCTCGAATCGACGGCCCCTATCGTGTCGGGAAATCGCACTTCGCGATTTCAACGTGCATGTGACTCTTGCACTCACCAACCCCGATTCTCCGATACGTGATGGCCAAGGGTCCTCCCGCTGTCTGAGGGTTAACCTCCTCGCTTCTGCTCCTGGATCCAACGATCCTCGGGACTTCGCGAGTGTGCACGACGATTTAGCTCGTCGATTCTCTTCCTCTATGAAGGGATCTCCGCTCCGCCACCTTTATCCTGTGCGGCTTCCGCTGGGTCGATTTCTCCAGCGAACGAAGGGCTATCCCTCCTGAGCTTTCACTAGCTCGAATCTCCTTCAAGGAACTCTCGAACCTGCACCCTGTGCTCGATCTTCAATCACTTCCAGAAGTGTTGAAGTCTTCTGGGTTCTGTGCGCTCACGCTCGCAACGGCTTCCACCCTCCTTCTCTCAGACTTGCTATTGGGACTCAAATTTGACCTGCACTCACCTGCACGGCTCAAATTCCTCAAACCCAACTCCAACCGAAATGAGAATGAAAGTTCAACTATTTAGCCTCCTCGACGCACTCTATGTGGAGGAATTCGACTGCCTCTTATGCAGGAATCTCCTGGCCTAAACAGAGAAACAATGGAAACTCATTGTTTCACTCTCTCTGGTTTCGAACCTGATATGCAATCACATAAGCAGCATATAACAAATAAGCATAGAAAGATGCAAACATACACAAGCATAATATCAGTAACACACAGAGATCAAACGCGTCCATGGAATTGAATCAGGGCTCTTCCTATTAATTCAATAACTGTACATGGAGGGTTCTTCACAAGCTCTCTGTTCTATTCTCTCTTGCTCCTGTATTGAATGAATTGAGAATGATACAATGAATCCAAGGGAGGGTGCCTATATTCCGTTTTCCCTCTCTAAACTAAAACTGTCTAATCTATAGTTAATTATTCTATCTACCTGCATTAACTCTAAGTAAATGCCTCAGCTACCTAAGGACTAGAGCTTATCCGCTCAAGGTCCGTTACAATGTACAGTGCGCTTCATCACATCAAAACATTAATGTTTGGCGCAGCCATATATTACAATGGTTCAAAATCTTGGATGCTGGCGCTTTCCAGCTGTTCCTTTTCCTCCACGCGCTGCTCGGTTGATGGTTTGTGGGTGCTCTCATGGATGCTCCTGCATCAAATAATCGACTAGCCAATTTTCCACATCATCTTCGCTATACCCAAGAATGCCATAGAAATTTTCAAATGATAACCCTTTAAAGATATCAAATTGTTCGTCAAAGTATTTCTTGTTTAAGAAAAATGAGTTGAGAATCAATTTGGGGTCTTGGACCTCATTGGTTCTCCCAACTAGGTCTACCTTAGTCAACCTTTTGAATAATTCTTCTCTTCTAGTTATGTCCTAGCTACATTCTTGGACAATTATATTCAGGTTATTAACCTTCTCCTTCCAGCATGTGTTTAGTTTTTTTATCCGGTTCGGAGAATGGAGATGCTCCTCTCTTCTTCTCAACTCTGTCATATTGGTAAATTTTAAACCAAAGGGTATAACGTCATCGAGCTAAAAACCTTCTTCATTTTTCAAATCTTCCTATAAATATTCATGGAAGGTGTGTGCTCTCATTCCAAAAGAGACCATGCTCTTTGACATATCCCAAGCCTCTGTAATTAATTCCATTCTTTTCTTGATATTCTTCTCCACATAGCCCCAGTGTGATGTGAGAAGGATTGCCGATCCTTTTAATTTTGTTGCATGTGTGGTAGGCCCGATCATTGCTAAAGGACTAGAAATTACTCGAAGAGGAACTAAAATTTTCTCCAATTATTTGATTCTTTCCTTTAACCTGACATTATCTTCTTCAAGGTATCCAATAGAATTATCTAGAGCATCTCCAGTTGCTTAGTGAATTTGGGAAATTTGGGAAGGTAACATGTTTTGTAGGTTAATATTTGAACGATATTTCCTGTTTTTATTCTTTACATCTCTTTTCTCGATAACCAAATTTTTGGACTCACTGTCAAAAATATCATTCTGAAATACAAAAGAATCTTTTTCATTGAAGGTCTCGCTCTCAATTACTTCCATTTGAGGATTTTTGTGAGAGTGTTCTCTAGATGGATGACTCAGGGGAACACTTTTTCGATGTCAATTTAGAGTTCCATATCCTTCAAGGAGAGTTTGTGAATGTCGCTTTCACCTCAAGGTCCCTTCTCTTCTTGCACAATGTTTTTTCTTTTCTTCCTCAAGGGAAGCTTGTGGGAACTTTCAATTTTTCCTGAAGGAGGGTTCTTATCTCCACCTTTTCTTGAAGAACTATGGGTTACTTTATTAATTTGTTGGGTCATTGGAGCATTGCTCTGATATGTTGTACTCTTTGGAGTGACAGTCGGGGATTGGGAACTCTTCTCACCTGAACCTTTTCCTCTCATCTTATACGACTCATTGGTGTTGAGTATCGTTTCGAGGTCACCAATGTCACGAGCGAGAGTGTGTGATACATTATCTTCATCTTCATTCAGAATAGCATTAATCAAAGAATTGTTGAAACCAACAACCAATAAATATTCTACAAAAATTATACTAGGGTTGAACCCTTTTACTCGTTCAACATATTTTAGATTCAGGATGTGTAACTGGCCTGCGAATTCATCAATCTTGTTCATATTTCTAAAACTACCACTCACCCTGGTAAACCAGAAGGCAACATAGCACACAGGGTGTACTACACAATCTCACTTGAGATATCTCTATGGGTGGATGCAATACTCAGGTGCTTGCAGCCCGAGAATGAGTGGAGATATGTGGTTGTACCTTGTATTATTTATTTATTTAATCTAACATCTGATTAAAATAGTCATTAAATTCATGCATTTGGAGTATAAAATCTAACTATTTCTTTCACTCATTCCTCTAGCAATTACTTCTAACAACAATACAGGTGCATACATTCAATGACACACCACAAGTTTAACCATGGTTCAATACCTTTGTTGGACAAATGAGAGGGGGGGTGAATCAGTTGTTATTGTGCTTAAACAATTATACCCATTTTAAACTCTTCATAGAACACTCAATCACAATCACAATGATACAAGGAAGTAAGCACTAGAATATTAAACATCAATCACGCACATGAAGTAAACAGAGACAGATATTTCCTGAGGAAACCCCTAAAGGGAAAAAGCTCTTCTTCTTGATATGATAAGTAATATTTATTTTCTTTACATTATCATTCTTATGAGCAACAAATAATTGTGAGGCTACCACCTCTGTCTTGCAAGTTGCAACTTACTGAGATCACCAACTCTTTGGTTTCTCTAGCACCCACTAGAAGGAAGCACCAATTCCCTGAGTGTTCCAGCACCAACTGGGTGAAAAAACCAACTTCTAGTCACACAAACACTAACCTGTATAACATAGAACAGTAGTTCTCCCTTGCACCACCCTTCCACCCTAGTGTTTCTAACTGTAACCAGATGGAAGCTACAACTCCCTGGTCTTGAAGCACCCACTTGAAACTCTGAGGAAACCAATCCTCCCAAGCACCTCCCTACCACCCTGAAATATAAATATTTTCCTGTTACAACTTGTCACAGTGATACAAAATTTATCTATGGCTTACCATTCACATCATTGTTCAGCTACACTACTCTGCTCTGCCTGCATCAGTGTCTCTCTGCTCGCATATTTTTTATCTTTCTGATCTTCTTCTCTGTATCTTCATGTGCACCTCGAATTTCTCTTCTTCTCTTATATATGTATCTATGTTCCTCACTTCTTCTTCTACGCTTAAAATCCTGCACAACATGCTTCTACACGCATGCATCACACACAATCGCAGCCCCCATATCCTCTATGTTCTATGTTTTTATATTCTCTATGCACCTTTTGCATCCCTTGTGCGCAATTCCTCTGCATACTCTTTACAGTCACTATTTTTCCCCAACAAGTTTTTCACCGCAGCTCTACCTCACACCTGCATAGCTCCTCATCTGAATACCATTACTTCATAGTTATACATACCTTTTTCACATTGATTCATCTCATGATCATCATCACAACTATTCATCTTCTCTGGCACTTATGTTGCCTGTGAGTTCACCATTAGTGGTCATTATGTTGAGATTCCCTAGCCTCTCTGACAGTCAAGAATCTTCGTCTTCTCTATCATTTCCGAATCTCTTCATCATCACTGGAAGTTATCCTGAGATTCCTTGGCTTATCTAGTAGTCAAGACTCTTCATCTTCTCTATTGATCACCTTGAAGCCTCTTTGAATTCTCTGTGCACAAACAATCAGTGATTTATGGAATTTCCCCAGAGAAAATTCACACCCTCATGCTCTTGGTGCCTTTTCCCTTTCTGCAAAAAACTACACAGTGGATGCTAGATCTTCTAGATAAGCCCCTTCTTTTGATGCGACCACTGGCGATGACCATCCACCTATCCAACAGGTGCTTCAAGACTCATGAACTCGGGGATCTTGGTATGAGACATCTCGACTCTCCCAAGCCATGATAACTGAAATGGAGCTTAGATGGACTAGCTCCTTCCTCTCACATGACCATGAGCTGTGAGTTTCTTCCAAACTCCCAAAACAAGAAACTTCAAAATGTTTTGATATCATATCAATGGATGAGATCTCTACCTCTGATCGACGGTTTCGATCAATATTGTCGACTCTGACTTCATATCAGGTCAACGGTCCAAATCCTTGGTGATCTGATGATCCACATCATTTTGCAACTTTGAATATTGCAAGTTCCTATGTCATATTCCTTTAACTCCTCCAATGTGCAATTCAACAAAATTCCAATTGCTCACCACGTGTCCTATGGCTCTAATGGCCAGGATTGTTTTGCGACCTCGCGTATCGCGAGTTCCCACAACTCGCACCTTTGACTTCTCCAGTTTGCGAGTCAACAAATTTCCAGTCGCTCGCCACATTTCCTCTGGCTCCAATGATGATCTAGATGGATATCAGTGGCCACCCACCTTTTCCAACTGGCTCAAAATAGTTTTCTGGCAATTTTGGCAATTTACTATTTTTAGCAGTTTTCACTTTCGGGGCCATTTTGAGGGCCTAAATGAAGGTTTTTCGGGATCATCCCAACTCAATGATATTCTAGGGAATGATTGAGGGCCCAAAATGAATCTCCTCGATGATACATTTCCAATGGGCTATCATACGCCTAAAACAGAGATCGTATGCAAAAATTACGACCCCGAGAAGTTAATGTACTCAGTTACCCAAATGGGGCCCACATGACTTTTGGCACTTCATCTCCTAGGATTAGGTTTTTGGATGTCTAGGGTTTTTTTTGCATTCTTGTTTATGGTAAAAGGCCTTGATATCCTCATTGTAATCATCTTCTTGCAAATCAACGCAACCATCACATCTCTTCTCAGAGATAAGCCGCCACCATTCCAGCAAGCTTGTTTCCGCTGCATTTTACAATTTGAATTTATTTCATTATTGAATAGAAAACCAGTTTACTGTATCTCTCTTATTTTGTGTTAAGAATATGTTAATAATCTATATTCATTTCATTCTTCTCATAAAATCTGAATCAAATGTTGGGTGCAAACATAGTTGTTGATAATTTCTATCTTCAGGATGGGTTGTTGTGTTGTCTGGGCCATATCTGTGTTCCATCAGGCAAGCGAGCGAAGATGATCTGGGAAGCCCACTATAGTTAGGTGGCAGGCCACTTTAGCATCAAAAATACAGTGGCGATGCTAAAAAAACATTTCTACTAGCCGAAACTCCGACAAGAGGTCAGCAAGTATATTAGGTCCTGCACTACCTGCGTTATTGCCAAACCAACCACTAAGAAATAGGGCATGTACACCCCTCTTCCTACTCCTGACAGGCCATGGAAATCCATCTCAATGGACTACATGTCGTTCCTCCCATCCACCAAGCAGGGAAATGACTGTGTTTTTGTGGTTGTTGATCTCTTTTCTAATATGGCGATTCTGGTTTCCTGCAAGAAGAGCATCACAACAAAGTCTACTACCAAGCTCTTCTTTGAATGGGTCTGGGTACATTTTGGAATCCCACAAAACATTGTCTTAGATAGGGACATTTGATTTCTCAGCACATTCTGGTCGAGCCTCTAGTCACTGCTGGACACCAAGATAACCAAATCCACGGCCTTCCACCCCCAGACATATGGCCAAATCGAGGTCGTAAATCGAATGGTTGTGCATATCCTTCACATGTATAATTCAAAGCACCCTCACACATGGTATGAGAGACTTCCATATTTCCAACATAGCTACAACTGAGCCCTGCATAGCTCAACTGGCCACAACCCCTTTCAGGTGGGGTTGGGATTCCAACCACTAGGTCCCATAGATGTTGCACTTCCCCTTGCGATGACCTCAACCGACTCATCTCCTGTTCCAAATGAAGCTGAAAAAGCCTCCCAGTTCATTGAGAATATCTATCACATTCTCCAATAGGTTTAGGATATCCTACAGAAGTCCAATGACAAGTACAAACAACGCCATGATCAACATCGGCTGCCACATAAGTTTTAGGTGGGAGCCAAAGTTTGGTTGCACTTGCAGAAATAACACCTTACAAGACCCCATTAGAAGCTTCGATCACTCCTTTATGTGCCATATACCATCACCAAGGATGTGGGGGATAATTCTTTTGAGCTCAACATTTCTCCTTTCCTTGGCTTGCACCCAGTGTTCAACGTGGATCTCCTTCGCCCTTATTTCCCACCATTATTGGACACCTCAGATGTAGAAGAACAACTGAAACCAACAGAGCTCAAACCTGATTGCATCCAATAGGAATCCAATGATCATATTGTGGACACACAAATCAAGGGAAATTGACAACAAAGGATCCAGCTTTATCGAGTGATCAAAGCAGGGCAGCTCTTACACCAAGGTAAGTGGCTCACCTGGGGCCAAATTCAACAGAAATTTCCTCATCTGATGGGGGAAATCAACGCAATGAAGACCATTGATTCATAAGGAGGGAGGATTGATCCATATGGATATCGGTGGCCACCCACCTTTGCCAGCTAGCTCAAAACAGTTTTCTGGCAATTTTGGCAATTTACTATTTTTAGCAGTTTTCACTTTCGGGGCCATTTTGAGGGCCTAAATGAAGGTTTTTTGGGATTGTCCCAACTCAATGATATACAAAAGAATTATTGAGGCCCCAAAATGAATCTCCTCGACAATACCTTTCCAACGGGCTATCATATGCCTAAAATGGAGATCGTATGCAAAAGTTACGACCCCTAGAAGTTAATGTACTAACTTACCCAAACGGGGCCCACATGACTTTTGGCGCTTCATATCCTAGGGTTAGGTTTTTGGATGTATAGTTTTTTTTTGGCATTCCTGTTTACTGTAAAAGGCCTTGAGAGCCTCATTGTAATAATCTTCTTGCGAATGAGCACAACCATCACATCTTTTCTCAAAGATAAGCCACCACCATTCCAACAAGCTTGTTTCCACTGCATTTTACAATTTCAACTTATTTCATTATTGAATAGAAAACCAGTTTTACTGTATCTCTGTTATTTTGTGTTAAGAATATGTTAGTAATCTTTATTCATTTCATTCTTCTCATAAAATATAGATCAAACGACCAGGATTGTTTCACGACCTCGCGTATCATTGGTTCCCAGAACTTGCAGCTTTGGCTTCTCCAGTTTGCGAGTCAGCAAAATTATGATCGCTCACCACATGTCCTCTGGCTCCAACATCCAGGATCATTTCACGAACTCGCATATCACAAGTTTGAGGGGTTAGATAACCTTCTTCCTTTGACCTTTCAGTCAGCGAAATGATGATATTTTTCCATGTGTCATCTTTAACGATGGATGGTTCTGATGACTTTGGAACTTGTCTCATGTACTTTCCTTAGGATACAACAGTTGTTGGTCTATGCACTCAAATATAATGGTTGAGATATGATCTCCTCATATGTGCTTCCTCTGGTCACTAGATTTTGATTCGATGGCCACTGTCACTCCTCCCTATGAGATTACACTTCCTCCCAACCTGGAAGAATGACTAAGTGTCAAAGGCCTCGACCTTTGAACCTTCTATGACTCCTTCCCTTGGACCTCGACTACACTTTTGGAAAGCGCAAAGCACTATATCTTATGATCTTTGTTGTTCCCGCATACTTTTCTCTCCTTGATTTTTTTCCATCGATGCACACTCACGCTATTCCTCCTGAGCTTCTCAAGCTTGCTCTTCTATGTCTTCATTGCTATTCTTTCCATTCACACTCTACCTATAAACCTGTCAACATAGTTTTGGCAACATTGTTGTTGTTCTTTCCATCGACATTGCATCATCAGTATTTTTCTTTCCATCAATGAAAATCATACTCTGCCTTCTGTCTGTAAACATGCCAACAATATCCCCCTTTGGCATTGATGGAAACCCTAATCAGTTCCACTGTCCTACTGAGATATCCATCTGTAGAATCCATATCTCTCCTTTTCTCCCCCTTTGACGTCAATGTCCAAGAAAACATGCTCCCCCTGAGTTGTTGCAATATTTTTTGGAGGTATCATATATTCAACCAACATAAAATCCCCCTGACAGGATGGACTCTCTTAACTTGATAACAGGGTCACACCCAACTTCTGGTGTAGTTACTCAAATTGATCTTGTGCAAGCGGTTTAGTGAAAATATCAACAATCTAATCTTTGGATGGGATGTAATGCGAAAAAACCATACAGTTGGTTACCTTTTCCCTCAATAAGTGATACTTGATGGGTATATGCTTGGTCTTGGAGAGAAAGAAAATATTCTTTGACACACTAATTCCATTGGTATTATCACAATGGATTGGGATCGGTGCAGTATATTTTACCTCCAAGTAGGAAAGTGTCTGAATCATCCACAACACTTGGGTACAGAAAGTGGCAGCCACAATGTATTCAACTTCTGTAGTTGATAAGGAAATATAACCTTGTTTCTTTCTCAACCATGATACAAGGGAATCTCCTAACAAGAATGCACCCCTGCTCGTGCTTTTCCTTTCATCTACATAGTTAGCCCAATAAGCATATGAATAGGCTAATAGTTGAAAATTATGATTCCTAGGATACCATAGGCCATAGTCCATTGTTCCTTTCAACTATCTGAATATTCTCTTGACAACTAGAAAATGACTCTATTTATGTGTTGCCTGATACCTTCCTACCAGTCCAAAAACATGCATTATGTCTGGAGATGTGATGTACAATAGGTTGCCTATCATAGACCTATATGAACTCTGATCAACATCAGGTGAGTCATCATCCTTGCTTAACTTACATCCAATGACCATAGGTGTGCTCATAGGTTTAGAATCTTCCATTTGAAACCTTTTCAACATTTCTCTTAGATATTTTTCTTGAGAAAGAAATATTCCTTCAGAATTATGAGTAATTTGTAGGCCAAGAAAAAATGACAATTCCCCTATCATAGACATTTCAAATTCAGATTTCATGCAAGAAGAGAACCATTTTACCAGTGAAGCATTATTACTACCGAATATGATGTCATCTACATAGACTAACATAATGAGCAAATCATTACCCTCTGTTTTGATATATAGATTGTTGTCAATTGTTCCTCTCTTGAACCCTTTGTCCTGTAGATATGTATCCAATCTGTGATACCAAGCATGAGGATCTTGCTTCAACCCATATAAGGATTTCTTCATCTTGCGAACAAATTCATGGTTATCTAATAGTTGGAACCCCTTTGGTTGCTCCATATAGACTTCTTCTTTTAGATCTCCATTTAGAAAAGCTGACTTCACATCCATTTGATAGACTTTAAAATTATTATGACAAGCATAGGCAAGAAACATTCTAATAGCTTTTAATCTTGCTATAGGTGAAAATGTTTCATCAAAGTCCAGTCCTTCTATTTGAGCATATCCTTTGCAGACCAATATCGCTTTATTTTTTACAATATTTCCTTGCTCATTCATCTTATTTTTGTAGACCCATTTTGATCCTATTAAATTTTTATCTATTGGCCTAGGAACGAGTTCCCAAGTGTCATTCTTTTCAATCTGGTCTAGTTCATCATTCATTGATTTTAACCAATTTACGTCTTTACTAGCCTCATTGAAGTTATTGGGTTCCACCATGGATATGAAGTCTATATGTGAATGCTCAATTTTTTTTATTATCCTTCTCCTGGTTTGTACACCTTTGTATTTTTCACAAATTATCTTACTTGCAGGATGATTCTTTTGAGTAATTATAGAGGAATAATGTGATGTTGTCTGTTGATTTGAGTTTTCCTGAGTATTTACATATTCATCTGACTCAGATTCTTCTTGTTCTGATTCTTGGACCTGTTCATCTTCGACTTCATCTATATCCTCTGTTGTTGATTCAGTATTCTTCACCTCTCTTACTGGAATTCCTTCATCAACTTTTGTGTCAATACAGTCAACCAATTTATGCACCCTCTTATGATAGCATATATATTCTTTGTTGTTTTTAGCATACCCTAAGAATATGCCTTCATCAGCCCTGTCATCATACTTGCCAAGGTTCTCACTATTATTTTTTATGTATCACTTACTCCCAAAGACTTTGAAGTGTTTGATTGAAGCAGGTTTTCCATACCATAGTTCATAAGGTGTCTTTTCACTATGTGGTCTGAGGTGGGATTTGTTAAGAACATGGACCATTGTGTGTATATATTCTACCCAGTAGGTTTGACCAATGTTCTTCTCATTCATCATTGACCTGGCCATTTGCTGAATTGTTCTGTTTTGCCTCTCAACTACTCTATTTTGTTGTGGAGTTCCTAGGATTGTGTATTCTCTCTTGATCCCATGTTTATCACATAATTCCTTGAAATCACTTGACATAAATTCTCCTCCTCTGTCTGATATTACTTCCTTTAACCTCTTGCATGTTTTATTCTCAGTTAAAGCCTTAAATATTTTAAATTTCTCAAATGCTTCATCTTTTTCTTTGAGAAAAACAACCCAAGTAAGTTTGGAGTAATCATCAATGATCAGAATAAAATTGTTTTCCTTCCCTGTGCTTTCTTGTCTTGATCGTACACATAAATCCATATGAACTAATTGGATTGGTTTCTTTGTTGAAGTATATCTCTTGGATTTAAACTGTGTTTTGGTTAGCTTTCCTACCTGGCAGGGTTTACACACTGAATCTTGTGGCTCTGATATTCTTGGAAGATATTTTACTGCCTCAATATTTTTGAGCTTGATTAAGTGGTCAAAGTTTGTATGTCCTCCTGTTCCATAACCAACTTTCATCATTTTTTCTTAGATGACACTCTTATCTATCTTCTTTCAGCACATATACAGTGTTCTTTATCCTTATGCCTTTAGCCACAACTTGTTCCGAGTTTATAGACTTTATCTTGCAATCCTTGGAAGTGAACACCACTTCACATCCTCTATCACACATTTGACTTACACTGAGAAAATTATGTTTCAACCCATCTACAAGAAGAACATCCTGATATTTTCATTTTCCATTACTCAAACTTACCATCCCTTTACCCTTGATTTTACCTGGAGCGTCATTTCCAAAGGTTACATTTCCTGATTTTCTTTCGCTTAGAATTAAAAACTTACCTTTCTCTCTCGTCATATGTTTGAAGCATCCATTGGCAATATACCATGGGTTCTTTTGTCTTTGATCTGAAAGAACTAGTCCACACTTGTCATTTTCTTTCTTCTTCCAAACCTTGACATTTTCAGCAGAAGGATTCAAATCTGGCTCATAGTTCCTTAAGTGACAGTCTACAACTTTATGTCCAAAATTATGGCATATGCAACATTATGGTTAATTGAATAAAGTATCATAACGATTGTTATGCTTAACCTGTTTCCTTTTTCCATCCATCACAAGATTTACAGTCTATGATTGTTTGATAGTTGGTTGTCTCATTGTTTGTTGTGGCAGATATCTATTCCTTGAGTGTTTTGATTGCTCATATCTAAATCTTAAAGAATAGTTTACAACTTTGTGACCAAAGTTAGAACAAAAAAAACAATATCCATAGAAAAATCCTTTGTACTTGGAAAATGGTTGTCTTCTTTGAGAAGATCAATTTCTTTGTTCTACAGTTTCAATTCTGGTACTTTTTCTTTCACTCTTCCTTAGAGGCTAATTATCTTCCTCTGTTTCTCCATATTTGTTGTTGTCAATGAATTTAGATTTGACAAACTTAATGGAATCTTTGTTGCTTGGCTAAATACAACTTGATCCTTCTTCATAACCCAAACCAGTTTTCAAATTTGGATTCCTTTGTTGATTTAGAATGGTGGTTAATCCTTCCGAGGCTTTAATGCTTAGAAGATTTTGGAGATACAATTCTTTGAACTTCTCCATCTCTTTTATGGTATTTACAACCTCTTCCTCCAAGGCTTCACATCTTGCCTTCTTCCCTGATAATTGTTGTTTCAAAATGTCCTCTATTTTATTTGCCTCTTCTAAATTCACCTTTAGCAGGTCAAAGTCTTCATCATTCTTTTCAAACTGCATCAACACCAGTTTTTGTTTTCTTTTCTCGAGTTTGAGTCTGTCAATTTATTCTAAGGCACTGATTAGTTCACCTTCCATATCAACCAAAACTTCTTCATCATTAGCATCACTTCCTATTTTTTTATTATCGTAATCCTCTTTGGCCATAATAATGAAGTCATTTACCTTATATTCATAGGAAGAGTCACTATCTGCGTCTTCTGAAGAGTCATCATTGTTTACGCATAAACTTTAATTTTTATCAAATCTTTTGGATTTGTACTTCTTTTCCCCTTCATAAGTCTAATCATGCTTCTTGTGTGGACAATTAGATGCAAAGTGAACTATATTTCCATAGTTAAAACACTTGAAGGGAAACTTTCCTTGATACTTTCCTGATCCTTTCTTTAGTCTTCTCACAAATTTTGCTTCAATTTAATCAGGCTCAGAATCCTCATCCTTATATTCTTTAAATGATCCTTCTCTAGAGGTGGGTTTATAATTACCTATCCTCATTTCATATGCAGTCAACATTCCTATGATTTGATCAAAAGCCAAATATTTTAGATCATTAAGTTCTTCTATAGCAGAGACCTTCGAGTTGAACCTATCTGGTAGAGATCTCAAAATTTTTTGAACTAAAGAGGGTTCCTCAATTTTTTCACCAAGTTCTTTCATTGCATTTACTAGTTCTTCAACTCTCAGAAAGTACTTCCCAACAGTTTCATCCTCTTTCATATTTAGCCGTTCAAACTATACTCTGTAGGTTTGAAGCTTGGTGTCCTTTACCTTCTCATTACCTTCATAACTTCTAATGAGTTTGTCCCACATTTCTTTGGCAGTTTCTAAGTGCATAACTTTTACAAATTCTGCTTCTGCAAGCCCACTCAAAATAGCATTCATAGACTTAGCATTGAAGCTAAACTTTAGCTTGTCATCCTTATTAGAAGTACAACTATCTTTACATAACTAGTCTCTACCACATCCCAGGCATCTACACCTAAAGCCATTATGTAATTTCTCATCCTAACTTTCCAGAAGGAAAAGTTTGTTCCGTTGAATAGGGGGGCCTTATTGGTCAAAGTTCCTTCATGGATTAACATGTTTAAGCTTATTGATCGACCTTTAGATAAAAGGAACTGACTCTGATACCAATTGTTGGACAACTAAGAGGGGGGGTGAATCAGTTGTTACTGTGCTTAAACAATTATACCCATTTTAAAATCTTCATAGAACACTCAATCATGATCACAATGATACAAGGAAGTAAGAACTAGAATATTAAACATCAATCACACACATGAAATACACAGAGACGGATATTTCCTCAAGAAACCCATAAAGGGAAAAACCTCTTCTTCCTGATATGATAAGTAATCTTTATTTTCTTTACATTATCATTCTTATGAGAACCAACTCATTGTGAGGCTACCACCTCTATCTTGCAAGTTGCAACTTGATGAGAGCACCAACTCTCGGGTTTCTTTAGCACCCACTAGAAGGAAGTACCAACTCCCTGAGTGTACTAGCACCAACTGGATGGAAGAACCAACTTCCAGTCACATAGGCACCAACCTATATAACAGAGAACATTAGTTTTCCCTTGAACCACCCTACCACCCTAGTTTTTCTCGCTATAACCAGATTGAAGTTACAACTCCTTGTTCTTCAAGAACCCACTTTAAACTCTGAGGACACCAATCCTCCCAAGAACCTCCCTACCACACTGAAATATAAATCTTTTTCTTTTAGAACTTATCACAGTGATACAACATTTATCTATGGCTTATCAGTCACATCACTGTTCAAATACACTACTCTGCTCTGCCTACATCAGTGTCTCTATGCTCGCATCTTTTTGAGATTTCTGATCTTCTACTTTGTCTTTGCATGTGCACCTCAACTTTATCTTCTTCTCTCATATATGAATCTTTGTTCCTGACTTCTTCTTATGTGCTTCATCTCCTACAAAACATGCTTCTACACACATGCATCACACATAATTGCAGCCCCATCTCCTCTCTGTTCTACATTTTTATATTCTGTATGCACCTTCTGCATTCCTCATGCACAATGCCTATGCATGCTCTTTACAATCACTGTTTTTCCACAATAGCTTGTTCACTGCATCTCTACCTCACACCTACATAGATCCTCATCTGAATACCATTACTTCACAGTTCTACATGCCTTTCTCACATCGAGTCATCTCATGATCATCATCACAACTATTCATGTTCTCTAGAAGTTTTTTTGCCTATGAGTTCATCATCAGTGGTCATTATGATGAGATTCCTTAGCCTCTCTCGCACTCGAGAGTCTTTGTCTTCTCTTTCATTACCGAATCTATTCATCATCACTGTATGTTATCCTGATATTCCTTGGATTATCTGGCAGTCGAGACTCTTCATCTTCTCTATCAATCACCCTGAAGCCTCTTCGAATTATCTGTGTAGAAACAATCAATGATTTCTGACAATTCCCCAGAGAAACTCCACGCCCTCATGATCTTGTCACCTTTTCCCTTTCTGCAAAAAAATACACAGTGGGTGCTAGCTAAGCCCCTTCCTTTCATGTGACCACTGGCAGTGACCATTCGCCTATCCAACATGCACTTTGTGACTTGCGACCTCGAGGATCTTGGTATGAGACATCTCGACTCTCCCAAGATATGATATTCGAAATGGAGCTTAGATGGACTAGCTCCTTCCTCTCACATGACCATGAGCTGTGACCAAATTCTAAGCATAAAGTGATTTTGTGATTTTGCATATCGCGACCTCCTGTTGTGAGTTGCTTCCAAACTTCCAAAACACGAAACTCCAAAATGTTTCATATCATATCAACGACCGAGATATCTAGAAAAGAAGAGAAAGAATTCAACTTCTTAATAAAGAAGAGAACATAATAGTACAGTTCTTACAAAACTTACAACTTCCATACTCTCCCTGTTTCCCATCGGTCCCCCTCTAGACCTCCTAAGTACTACTTATATATATTCTTGGGACATCAGCCATTAAAATACACTGAAAAAATCCTATCCCTAATGTCATTAGGTCTCCCTTGCATTCACGCCTCACATGCTTCCCTCACACATGATTCTTTCCCTTCCAGCTATCCTTTCTTCCCTTCATGCTTTTCTTCCAAAAAATAGCATTTTCCCCAGAATGGGTCTATGTTGAACAGGCCCCCAGCATTGACATGTGGCTCATCCCAAACCACCTATGCTTTGCGCACTTCTTCAACATCTCTCGCGACAGTATGGAACTTATCTGTGAGTTCCCTTGATTGTGTTTGAGCTTGCACAATATTTTGTTTGAGTGCATATAACACTTGTGCTATGATCTCCTCGCTGATCATTTATGTGCACTTTGCCTGTGTTTGCGCCATGTTATTATTTTCCTCCTCTGCCTGCGAAATGACCTCGACTGCTAGATATTGGAGAGGTTCTATTTGAGATTTTTTATCCTTCTTTTGTGTCTTTCAATCTATTAGCTCTGCTTGTAACTTCTTCATGTCTTATAATCTTTTTAGGCGCTCAGTGATCTTCATCATTTTCTGCCTCTTCTTGAGGTCCTTAATAATTGTGCTTATCTTTATCTCTTCGTGGTCCTAGTGTTGGACCTATTGATCTTCATCCAGCTTTTTCCATAGTTGTGCTTCTCTATCAAACAAGTCGACAATTGCATTGACTTGTAGTTCCATTTCATCCATCTGTCTGGTTTATTCCTGCGTCCTTTGTTCCTTCACCTCCAGGGGAGTGGTAGGAAGGAGTTGTTTTTGAAATTTCTAGATATCCTATCTATATTGGTCAATTGTTTGCCCAATCTGATCAATTTTCTGCGTTGTCATGGGATCTTCTATTTGTGCACTTTTTGGAATTCTTTCATAGGCTACATCCACTGCCTACTCCATCCTATCCATGAGATCTTTCTCTTATTTGGTCTCAAGATTGACTTGCTCGAGCACCAACTCCAACTCATATATGATGCCCTTTTTGTGATGCAACTTTGTTGTGTCTCTGCATGTGCATGACTGTACCTCCTATGTGACATTGACTTGCATTTTATATAGTGACTTGGTTGGTGTCTTCCCCATTACCAACTATATCTGAACTAGATATTTCAAGGGTATTTGGCCTACAATATCATCCGTGCACAAGATGTTGGGTGTGATGTGGAAGGTCAGCTTTTCTGTGCTATCATCTGGATCATACCCTGTTTTCTCAGCACAACCTTGGCTCTTGTTTTTGATGTTGCATGGAATGAATATGTTCCTATGCTCTCCCTCTACGATTCTATGATCTACTCTAGGACCTGCCTCATGTCGGCCAACTCGTCCTAAATTCGGTCCCTTTGGTTTTTTGCGTCTTCAAATGCCTCAACTACCCAGTCATGGACTCCTTCGGCCACGAGGTCCTTTTCGTCCTCGGTTATTTTATATTCTGGAAACATCTTGTGTGCCTTGGCCTTCTTTCATGCACCCCCAATGTGTATGATCGACCTCTTGGTTTGGCCTTGTTCCTATTGGGTATCACTTGATGTGGTTCCTTATGCTGTCTCATCCTCTTTTTCTTATTCTTTCAGTGATTGGGCAGTGTCCTTTTTCCCGGTCTGGGTATCTTTCTTTGACACACCCCTTTTCTTTTGTTGTGTTGGATTCTGACTTGGCTTTGGCTTATTGGGCGAAGTTTTATCTCTGATAGGCGATAGGTGTGTAATCATTCCCTGCCTTAGCCTCCTTATCTATGGGTATCTCTTGAGTTAGGACTGGAACTCTCCAATCATCTTTTCATTCCTTGATAGACATCTCTATGTACTCTTCCTTGACGTAGTATCACAGTCATAGCCATTCCTTCTTGGGATTTCTTCGTACTTGGATCCATATGATATTCCTGGTCACTTTGAAGTTGGCAATGTCCTGATATTGTGTGACCACTTCTGGAGTAATTTTCCAAGTGTTGGTAATTCTTTCTTGCAGGTCATTGTGATACCCCGTGAACATGCTTGCATTTTCACTTCTGGTTTTGGAGTCTGAAATGCTTCCCAACGATGTGTACCACACTGTGCAACAACGACTGGTTCACTCACAAAATTATTTGTACTTGGGCTCCCTCCATCCGATCAAGGAGATCAAGATGAATAGCCAAGAGTAGTGAAACTATGTCCCTAGGTCCTGCGCGTATTTTTAGTCCTCAAGGAATAGGTTTAATAAGTGTGGGGCCTAGCTGAGCATAGTGCCCTCTGCGCACTATGTTGCATCCGCGACGACCCCCACATGGAATTCCTCCTTGCATCACTTCCTGAGCAATTTTCATTTCATGCGTTTGGTGGCCAACTGTGTTGTTGTGTCACTGATGCGAATGATGATGATTCCACGTGAAGCTCTCTATGTTCCATATGTCTTCTTCATCTCCTCTTTTAGCACCTTATCCTTTGTCTTTTCATTGAGGTACTGCATGAGATTCTCCCCCTAAGATTCCACCCCTGTAATAAATTTAATGAGATTTAAATATATCGAGACAAGATCTTCCACCCATAGGTACCCTCCGTGGGTGACTTCCATCAACTACTTAATGCATTTTTTTACATCGCGACCCCTTCCAAAATGTGGGATATCTAACAGGTTTAGAATCCTGGTGTTGGCCAGTCTGGCTTCCCACTATTTTGGTTTCAAAATTGGATCGTCGAAGGGTCATGTACCCACACTGTCCAGGTAGACTTGCCTTGAAAATTCAAGGAACTTATCCACGTCGGCCACATTGTGTCTCGAGTATCGTAGTTTTTCCATGCATCCTAAAAGGTTAGGTGTGATACACACCCATTCTTGAATGCATAGAAAGACTACAGATGTTGCAGGTTGTTTGCATGGTGATCTTTCTATGCGATGTTTTCCTGTTCACTATGGTGGCTGACTCAAGGTTCCAATCTCCATTATTTTGTCCTCTAGATATGACTCGGGCCGACAGGTGACATATTCTACTATACCCATATGCTTTGACATTGTTGTGTGTGACCTTCTTGGAATGACCGCTTCAATCTGGTTTGGGACTGTCCCATTTACCCTCGAAGCCTCTTTGGTGTATTTAGGGCACGAAGGATTTCCTGCATCCTTGGCCTGCTATCCCTATCTCATTTTTGGCATATCAATGTACATGCCAACTATTGTTGTTTGCTGGGTTTCCTTCACCATAGGTGTGGGGCTCATTGGTTCCATATTGGGTGAAGGGATTTCTCCCAAGTTGATGAATTTGACAGTCTATGCGGGTTCATGTTCCCTTCCATGTAGATCGTCCCCAACAACCCACTTCTTTATTTTTAATCAAAATCTAGGGTCCCTCGAAATTTTACTTGGATTCTTCATTTTTTTTTTTCTTTGACTTGATTGCATTGGTATTCGTTTTCTTTGTTTCGAGGATGGTTTGAGTTTATATTCTTTTCTTTCATTTTGTTTGAATTTCATGAAATTCAAATGCCATTTCATTTTGCTTTCTACAAAGTTTTGATGTTGATGGACGAGCTTCATAATTTGGGAGTTTGTTATTAACTCTTCCTTATTGAATTTGTCTTCTATGGGAATGTCTTGGTTGAAGACATGGATTAATAACAATGATTTTACAGGACGAAAGATTATTGTGACACATCCTTTCTATGACATTTTTTCACATTTGATCAAATTTGAATGAGGGAGAGTCGAACATAGAAACCTTAATATAAACTAAAACATTAATTTTTATCAACAATGTACTTTCGTTTAAATTATGATTATGTTTTCTTCTTTTGCTCATTAGCAATCATTTTCACAAAATCGTTTGATAGGTTTAATTAATTAAATTATTTTATCAATTTTCATCTCATTTCAAAATAAAAATAAATATATATATAAAAAAAGAATTATCTATCATTTGTTTGATTTTGTGAAAACCCAAAATTAATATTTTTCTCCTCTCCATCAACTTGAAGCTTCTAGAATTTTAAGATCATATTTGAAAGGAAAATATAAACAATATTTGTTTAGAACTTACAGTTCGTTTAAATTCATTTTAATTTTATTGTTCTAGATTTTGTTTTATTCACAACTTTTAGGTTACTAGTTTGGTTTCTTTTTGTTTCACAGGTTTCTATTATCAGTTATCTAGTATGGATCTGATCAGGGCTTCATTTTATTATCTAAATACGTTCAAGATAATTGATCCAAAATAATATTGGATTGCTCCAAATAATTTATGAGTAACAACAAATAAGATTTGGAAATGCATTCAAGAACAGACAAATGATTTTGTAGGACTTGTTTCAGCCAAACTGTAAGGAATAGGATGAAACGGTTGAAAACCCATCTCCAGAATGGACCCATTTAGCTTATGCATGGGATTTTCCCCAACTAATGCACGATTTGAGAGATATTGTTGTCTCTTGACGAGGAAAATTTCAAGTGGCGGAAATTATTAGTGATGCCGAGACTATTCATTCATTATATAAATATATGAGAAAGTTCAAATCCAAAGGAGATCTAGGAAATTGAGAGGAGGATTTTTATTCTTTCTTTTTTGTATATTATATCTTTTGTAAACTTTTTTTCTTTTCAAATGGAGTAACAAATGGTTGGAATCTTTGGGAGAATGGACAAGTATTTTCAAAGAAGAATATGGAATTCGAGGTAGCTTAATGGATTTTCTCCTGTAAGTAAAATGGTTTTGTTTTCATTATAATATATTCATATTCTTTGAGTAATTGATTATGCATTGATTTAAATTAGCTTTAGTCTATGTTATCAATACATGGTTAATTATCTATTAATTTTTTTAATCTTTAAGAGTCTGTTATCCCAAAAAATCCTTTTGGACCTTATGATGAAATTATTATACTAAAACTATATGGGATACAATTTACTCTTTGTCTTTTGTCCTTTTGTATATTGTGCAATATTAATATTGTTTCTCATATAATTTATGAATATGAAACTTTATTTGTATTGAACTAGCTTTAGAGTGTTATGCATATAATTTTTCATGTTATGTTTTCATTTATATGGTTCATTATATTTTGGTTCCTTTAATATTTGTGGTTGATCATCTATTAAGGTATTTTGAGTTTACATATGATACTAGATAGCTGGTAACACCATTTATTGGGGATTGGAATTTATTTCATTTTTAGTTATTTGTACATTCTAAAGTCAAATGATATATAATCGTTTGTCTTTCTTTCATCATAAAATCGTTCCGGAATATAAAATACTTTTGTGAGTTTCTTCAGGAAGTATTATGCTTTCCTTTGTCATAGGTTTACACTTGACACAAGTTAAGAGAAGATCATACAAATACAAAGAGATGAATTTAGCTTAGTATTGTTGATCAGTAAGAGGTTAGTCAATTTATTATTTATTTAATTTGTTGATTTGTGAATGAAGAGTGATTGCATCATTTAAACGTTAATTTTCTTTGTCTATTTTCATTATATATTTTACAATCTTGTTCATTCATCATTTATTAGTTTGGTAATTAGAGTACTCGAATAATTTTGTTTATTTTTTCTTTTTTAGATCCATTATCTTAAAACAATTATTTTCACAAGGCTTTGCTCAAACCTTGTAAACTGTATATAACCATTGTACTTAAATATTGTTAGTTAAGAATTTGTAATTAAAGTGTGGATTGTTAGAGTAATATATTTAGTTAGTTCACATTTTTTGAATTGTTTTAGGATCTTAGTTGGCTAACTGAGCCATAAAACCCGTCAAGGTAGATTATACCAAACAACTTGTGTTAAGTAGACAACCTCGGATCAGATATTCCCTTCCCGTTGACGGTGTGTCATAAAACTCCGTCAACAAATGGTGCTAGGAGGGAAGAGGTAAATTTAATGATTAAATTTTTCACCCCTTAGCCTTTCATAATTCCATATTTTTAAATTCTTCTTCTATGTAATCTTATAATGCACTAGAAGGCATGTTAGAGGACAAGCTAACTATTTGGAGTCAATTTATTCAATTTCTTAATTTGTTATGTCTCCTTCCCAAATCAATGTGTTGGAACATGCTTTTAATGTCTCATTACCAGTTATTCCCAACAATACAGTTGATCTCTTTTCAGAACTTACCTTTGATGGTGAAGGGAACACATTTGCAGTAGACCATATTTCTAATTTTTTTTTATAAATGTTTAAAACATAATATCCTTGATCCTAATGTTATATCCAGATTGTTCTCTCTCACCTTCCGAAGTCGGGTTAAATATTGGTTTGAATATTTTCCAACTAATTCGATTTATTCTTTGTCTGATTTTGTAATTGAGTTTTTATCAGATTTTAACAACTATGATTATGATGAATTAAGTGAAGAATTAAGTTTCTTAAGGAAAGACAATGATGAATCATTTGATGATTTTGCAATTAGGTTCATACATGTTTGTACTAGATTCCCTTTGAAAATAAATGCCTCTTATTAATGAATGGTTTCAATATCTCGTTTCTCTCCTAGACAAGAAAGATCAATTAATTGTTAACCAATCTGAATTGATCACTAATACTCAATCTAAAGATGGTTTAAAAGTTCATGATGATCTTGAAGTCATTAAAGAACCACATTTTATGTCAACTTCCTTCATTTTGGAAGATCAGGAGTAGCATGACATTTTACAAGATACAATTGTCGCTTCTGATATTTCTTTGCCAAAAATGTTTTTTCTATTGAGGAAGGAACATTGAATTCAAAAGGAGACTGTGGTCAAAATATCCAAGATATTACAATTGTTTCTCAAGTAAAAGAGATGGAATGTGAATTTGATAATCTTGTTGTAAGTAAAACTTCCCCTCACTCATTTGAACACGTTCAAGATCAATTAGTGGGAAATGACAACATTGTTCAAAATAGTAATGAATCATCTATTTCTGGTAATTTTCTCTCACATTCACCCTTTTATGATGAACCAAATTGTCTCCTAGAATCTGTCTCATACTCTTTAAAAGAGCATACAAAAGAGGTTGATCAGTTTATACAAGGAGAGGGAACAAAACCACAATTCAAAACACATATTTCGATCATTTCAAGAGATGCATTTCATCTCATCAACTCTTCTACATATTATTCCTTGTACCTTGATATTGTTTATCATCATGTTATGAAATCATGTGTTCCAGATCACTTTGGAATGAATTATGCACTATATAATCAGGTACAGATTAATAGAGATTATCGAATAGAAGATAAAGAGGAAAATAATTATGCCCATGAACATATTAATTTTTATTCTCTTCAATTATCCATGGGTAAATCAAGAAATGGTTTGAAAGAGTCTCAAATTGGATCTTCCATTGATTCATCTCAATTTGTGTTTAAAGAAGGATCTAAATTTTTCCATGATCAATTATTTGAGGTTGAAAAGTATAATCAACCAAATACTATTACCAATGATGAGTATTCAAAATTTTTGGTTGTTCCATTTAGTTCACCTCAAATATTTAATATTGAAATATTTGAGCTCAATGGAAAGTTTCAAGAGAATGGGACACTTCTTTTTTGATCGAAAGTCACAATAAGTTATTGCAATCTTGATCTGACCTTTTTACAAGATTCTTTCCATGATAATCTAATATTTTATTCTCATAAGGAATATTTTTCATATGTGAATTCTTTCGAACAATCCCATGTTAGTAATTGCATGTATCATGAGAGGTCTGTAGAATGGCTAGAGGATTCGTACATCAAAATTTGTCAAGGGAATGATAAGGTCAGGATTTCTTTATTTCTAAATGATTATTATAAAGTTAAGTATGATGTATTCTTTTAATATTTTGATATAGTACCATTCTTATTACTAATATTCCATTTTGTTTTCATTGCAGGATTGGAGTTGCTGCGATGGCTACATTGGAAGCATGACTTCACTTAGTATTTTGATTTGTTTAGTAGTTAGAGTAGTTTTAGGAGTAATTTTCCTTTAGTTTTCTTTCTCAATGTTTATTTTTGTAATAATGCAGTTATGAACACAAGTGGGTACACCAAGAGAACCATAATATGAATGTTTTCAGGGAAGTCCACTTTAATCCTTTTCTCTCTTCTTTTCGTTGAATATTTCTTTTCAAAAACGCTTTATCATCATGGAAATTTTAAAATGGAAAGAGACAAGTAAATTTGAACTATCAATTCACCCTAATTAAACCCTCACCCAAGGTGCCACAAGTAGGAATGAACTCATATTAATAAGGATTTTTCTATTTTCTTTTAGTCTCTTTTATTTTTAATAATAATGCTTGGACAAAGTAACATCTTATGCATCATTATCTTAAGAAAATAAATTGCTTACACATGATATTTTATATTATTTAGTTCCTCCTTTATTTTATAGTGGGATGTTGGTAGATCCCAAAGATGGGGTTTATGTTTAGCCAAAATTGTTTCTGAAAGTGTGTTTTTGCTATTTCGATTTTGTTTTTTTTATGCACTTCCGATTTTGAATTCCATTAATAAAATATGATTTGGTCTGTTGTGTGTGTTTTTTTTTCTTTTTCTTTCTTTGATTGCTTTGATTGAATTTTCTTCTTGTATGTATTTTTGAACCATTATATTGTTGATCCAAGAGAAATCGTCAAAAGGAAGCATTCATTTCAAGACTTGTGTTTTTCAATAAATTTGAATTATTTCAAAGAGGTCTCGATATTAATATATAGCTCAGACAATTGATTTTTAAGTCAATTGTCACTTTCGTTTTGTCCTCAAATTTTCTTTGCCAGGGTATTACACCAAATATGTGGTTTAAAGCTTTGAGAATTACGATTATCCTTAGACTTTTTACACCATACCTATTCTTAAAATATCACTTTTAAGTGCTTCCCCATTATCTAGATGATTTCTTATCTGAAATCTAAAATCTCTAAACCATGATAAAAACTTCCAGTTTTGAAAGAAAAAAAAATGAACAATTGTTCACCTATATAGCAATTTACCTCCAGTATCACCCCTCTCTATTTGTAATCAATAAATATATAATTGTATTATTATTTAAAAGAGTCATAAGAGGGTTGAAAGAACTTAAGTGTGGGAAGTGTGTGTAAACCCATCGGGGTACTGAACAGGCTCATTGGCAGCGGGTAAATGCACACATGATAGCAACACAACTTCGTTGGGGTACTAAACAGGCCTATTGGCAACTAAGCAATGTCAGGTCGAGAGGTAGCAGGTATATGCTTTTAAATTAAATTTTATGGAAGTATACATCATGTGGATACAATTATGGATGGGGTTAAAGAATTTGAGTGGGTTAAGTGGCATCCCTGTTGAGGCTATGGACGTCTGTTGGAAGCAGTGGCTCTGTCAATGGTATTGAATTCGTTTTCATAAACATCATGACAATTTGATTAAGACATTCTTTTAGGTTATAATCCCCTGCAAAGTAAATTCTATTGTCTGGTTATAACATTGAGCTTATCTTAATACTATATGGTCTCAAAGTGAATTTATTTCAAGGAGCTTAAATCATTTTTCAAGTCTTATTACTTTATTCCTTAGATGAAAGCTTACCATATCAGAGATAACTTCTTCTCCCAGTGATTCGCCATTTGTTGGGCCCCAACAACCCCCTTCTTTATTTTTAATCAAAATCTAGGGTCCCTCGAAATTTTACTTGGATTCTTCATTTTTTTCCTTTCACTTGAATGGATTGGTATTGGTTTGCTTTGTTTTGAGATTGGTTTGAGTTTATATTCTTTTATTTTGTGTTTTTTGAATTTCATGAAATTCAAATGCCATTTCATTTTTCTTTCTACATAGTTTTGATGTTGATGGACAAGCTTCATAATTTGGGAGTTTGTTATGACCTCTTCCTTATTGAATTTATCTTCTATAAGAATGTCTTGGTTGAAGACATGGATTAATAACAATGATTTTACAGGAAGAAATATTATTGCGACACATCTTTTCTATGACATTTTTTCACATTTGATCAAATTTGAATGAGGGAGAGACAAACATAGAAACCTTAATTTAAACTAAAAGATTAATTTTTATCAACTGTTTACTTTCGTTTAAATTATGATTATGTTTTCGTATTTTTCTCATTAGAAATCATTTTCAAAAAATCATTTGGTAGGTTTAATTAATTAAATTATTTTGTCAATTTGCATCTCATTTCAAAATAATAATATAAATATAAAAAAAAAAATTTATCTATCATTTGTTTGATTTTGTGAAAAGCCAAAATTAATATTTTTATCCTCTCCATCAACTTGAAGCTTCTATAATTTTAAGATCATATTTGAAAGGAAAATACAAACAATATTTGTTTAGAACTTATAGTTAGTTTAAATTCATTTTAATTTTATTGTTCTAGATTTTGTTTTATTCACAATTTTTTAGTTATTAATTTGGTTTATTTTTGTTTCACAGGTTTCTATTATCCGTTATTTGGTACGGATCTGATCATGGATTCATTTTATTATCTAAATACGTTCAAGATAATTGATCCAAAAATAATATTGGATTGTGGAAAATAATTTATGAGTGACAAAAAATAAGATTTGGAAATGCGGTCAAGAACAGATAGAGGATTTTGTGGTACTAGTTTCAGCCAAACCGTAAGGAATTGGAATAAACAGTTGAAAACTCATCTCCATAATGGACCCATTTAGCTTAATCATGAGACTTTTCCCAAACAAATTCACAAACTGAGAGATATTGTTGTCTCTTTATGAGACAAATTTCAGGTGGCGGAAATTATTAGTGACGCCCTGACTATTCTTTCATTGTATAAATATATGAGAAAGTTCAGAGCCAAAGGAGATCCAAGAAATTGAGAGGAGGATTTTTATCCTTTCTTTTTTGTATATTATATCTTTTTTAAACTTTTTTTCTTTTCAAATGGAGTAACGAATGGTTGGAATCTTTGGGAGAATGGACAAGTATTTTCAAAGAAGAATATGGAATTTCAAGTTGCTTAATGGCTTTTGTCCTGTGAGTAAAATGGTTTTGTTATCATTATACTATCTTCATATTCTTTGAGTAATTGATTATGCATTGATTTAAATTAGCTTTAGTCTTTCTTATCAATACATGGTTAATTGCTATCATTTATGTATTCATTTTTTCAATCTTTAAGAGTCTATTATCCCAAAAACTCATTTTGGACCTTATGATGAACTTATTATACTGAAACTATATGGGATACAATTTACTCTTTGGATTTTGTCATTTTGTAGATTGTGCAATGTTAATATTGTTTCTCATATATTTTTTGAATATGAAATTTTATTTGTATTGAACTAGCTTTATACTATTCTCCATATAATTTTTCATGTTATGTTTTCATTTATATGGTTCATTATATTTTGGTTCCTTTAATATCTGTGGTTGATCATCCATTCAAGTATTTTGAGTTTACAGTTGATACTAGATATCTGGTAACACCATTTACTGAGGATTGGAATTTCTTTAATTTTCAGTTATTTGGACATTCTAAAGTGACATGATATATAATCATTTGTCTTTCTGTCATCATAAACACATTTTGGAATATAAAATACTTATGTGAGTTTCTTCAAGAAGTATTATTCTTTCTTTTGTCATAGGTTTACACTTGACAAAGGTTAAGAGGAGATCATACAAATATAGAGAGATGAATTTAGCTTATTACTACTGATCAACAAAAGGTTAGTCGATTTATTATTTATTTAATTTGTTGATTTGTGAATGAAGAGTGATGGCATCATTTAAATGTTAATTTTCTTTGTCTATTTTTGTTATATCATTTACAATCTTTTTCATTCATCATTTATTAGTTTGGTAATTAGAGTACTAGAATAATTTTGTTTATTTTTTCTTGTTTAGATCCATTATCTTAAAATAATTATTTTCACAAGGATTTGCTCAAAGCTTGTAAACTGTATATACCCATTGTACATAAATATTGTTAGTTAATAATTTGTAATTAAAGTGTGGATTGTTAGAGTAATATATTTAGTTAGTTCACATCTTTAAATTTGTTTTAGGATCTTAGTTGGCTAACCGAGCCATGTTGGTAGCCATTTCTCTTTTTATCCTATATCTATAAGCTGCCTACACAAGTTTTTTGGAACCCTTGTTTCTCATCGCAAGTTTTTGAATAGAACAACAATATTATTTCATGCATTTGCACACCTTCCTTTGTCCTCGTTTTCACGACTGTAAGCATGAAAACTTTGATTTTGAAGTCACATTAAAATCATCACTGGATTATTATGGTCACTCTTGTCTATGTGTTCATTGCATTTCCAATTTAATTTTAATCACACAATTGGCAAGACACCAAGATCTTTACTCATTTGGCATTCTTTTGTTGTTAATATGATTTCATTTTTATAAGATAGTGATGATATTATAATCACTATCATTGAGTCCTTAATACATTGGTGGTTTGATATTCTATAGTCTTTCATCGAATTCCTTGGTGCATTGGTTTCGTATCAACACATTAACATGGTGATTGGACCCTTAATTCAGTGGTTTCATATAAATCATATGTTTTATCATTGGATCTTTGGTACTATATCTGAAACATTGTTTTGATTTTAAAACCATGCAAATACTAATGCTTGTACAAACACGCGAGTCAACTCATCATAGTTTTCAATGGTTGTTTTATTGACATTGAAATAGTTATTTGAATCACCATATGTGTCGTCGATTGTACAGTTGGATATGACTATTTTGCATGGGCTGATCTAGCTCCACGACCCTCGCACACTCGGGCATTAATGCCTCCCTCCTATCCTAGGTTACCTTTGTTGGTTTCGGGGAAGTCTATGAGCTATCTGATCCTACGTTTACCCTATCCAAACCCTTGTGCATTTACCCGACTCATTGTGCGTCCTTGCCTATGGCACCTGTGGTGTGCATAGAGCCTAATGGCAGCCAAACACTCTTGTTGTTCAACAATGCCCGTGAAGATTTGGAAAATAGTGGTTGGTTGGTGTTTATCCAGAGATTTGAGGGTTTTAACCTTTCAGTTGCCCAACAGTTCACCCTCACCTTCGGCAAATGCAGGGCTAAGGTCGGAAACATACAACTCGAGCTAAATGAGGAATTCCTAAGCTCAACTACAGGACTACTAGCTACAGGGCAAAGGTGGTTTAAAAATTCTAAAGTAGACGAGGCATTGTGGCCAATCCTATTCACATCAAGAAAGATTGTTAGCTGCGATAGAGGTATGCCTCTCGCTACCCTCAAACCCAGGTGGCACGATCGTTTGGCAATTGTTAAGCAGTTTGTGACCTGCGAAGGTCGTTATGGCTTAGTATTTCTATATCATCTTCAGTTATTGATGAATTTTATAGGCTACCCTCTGAATATTCCACATTATCTCTTATGTATTATTTACAATATGTCCAAACGTTTTAAGCGCGAGAAGGCTGATAGCATCCTTTTCCATCACTACTTGATCAAACCCATTATCGTCCACCATTTGAGCCTTAGTGGTGATTATTGGCAAGCCTTCCTATCAAGGAATGGCTTTGCCACTCCCGAGTCTGTCCAAGTGGATAAGGTTGTGGTTACTGAAACTCTGGTTGGACCAGCCGTGCCACTTCATATCCTTCTACCCCCTATCAAACCCTCGAATTGCCCCGACCTTGACCTACCTGATACCATGGCCGACCTGTTTGCCAAAGACAAGACTAAGACTGCTAAGAAGCCTGTGAGGAAGAAAAGTAAGGGTGATATTGGTGTCAACAGTAAGGGAAAGAAGAATGCATGATGGGTATCCAGATGTGCTAGGAACAAACCCAAGCAAAACATTGACCAGAAGCCAATAGTACTGAGCGAGGACTCAAACTTCGAAATTGAACGCTTCCTAGCTGAGGAATACCCCTATTCTCATGGCCTATGCTCTTTGGAACCCTATGACTATGTTTCCAACTTACCTCCGTGCCTAAAAAATGATCCTAAATTCCCGGGAATCAAGCTTCACAATGAAACCCCTGGTAACTTGAAAGAACCCTCGCCTGTGATGCCAAAGCCTGATCAACCATCGTGTACACAATTGTAATGTCCTCCTTGTTATGAAAACCACTCTAATAACAGGTGCAAATTTCTCCTTTCTTTTTTGTTTAAGGTGTGTGCGCGCATGTAGAAGTAACAACACACTTGACTCTACGTCGCCCCTTGACAACCAACAAGACACAACCACAATGTTCATCACAAGAAGACTGAAGGCACACGATGAGTAACTACAAACAACATACGACCATAGGCATAAGGTGCACAATGCAAACATTTAGCGACCAAAAGTAAAACTGACCACCCGCCCATCCTACCCTGCAAAGTTAGGACCTCCAAGACACATAATCAATGCTCAAGCCCAGGTTCCCATCGATTTTAACCATTTAAGGTCTCAGGGTTGGCGACTGTTCTGAGGAGCATGGAGGTGTCTACATCCCACCCGACACAACAGACCAAGCAACTAACTGATTACAATCAAGTACAACATAAATAAGAAGAACAATTACGCCCCTTACGGAAGGCGCGTGACTAAAGGACTCCGACAACGAAACCCAAGTTCAACATTGTTAAATGAAAAACCACCCTAATTTACTAACTCGGAGTAATTTATTGTACGTAAGTCAAGGTTATTGCACCATATATGTTATTAACAACAATAAAAATTTCAATAACACTGTCATGAAATATCAACCATCTTTCATTTATATCACATATCCGGTCCATGATTTTACAATTACAATACCTCTTATATGCTACAACCACCAAAATTATAATGACCTTAAAAACATTCAATTAAACATGAGGAGCTCACATTGCGATGTCATCAATGATAATAAAGTTCAATAATAATGCATTAAAAATAACATCATAATTATAGGTAACATCAATTTGAAAATAACAATATACATCATAATTAAAAATGACAATATGTAACAAAACAATATTTAAATTGATCATATTTAAAAATAACAAAATTTAGAAAGAACCAAAGTTAACAATAATTAAAATGCCAATAACTGAAAATAGCCACATTTAGAATGCCCATATATAAATCACCTCAAAATTATACATTAATGGTGACGCTAACATTCCCTAAAGTAAAAGAAAAAAGTTACCCTTCCTGATTCAGAAAAAGTATCATTGCACTCCCTTTAATAAAAACTAAAACATAGCACCGATATCTGGACCAAGCCCGCCGTGAGGGCAGCCAGAATTGCTAAATCGGAGGCAACACAGCAGGTGTCAGGGCGACTGACAAGGCAATAGTCAGTAAGAGTTTGGGGAAGGTGAATGCGTGGGTGGAAGGTTAAATGTTTCTTTTTAAAAACTCAACGCTAAACCAACCTCCAAGAATCAGATAGAGAAAATGAAAACCGAACGCCCACACTCAAGGGGTTCACCCAGTCTGGCAAAACACAAGTGCAAGGTTAAATTCGACGCTGATAGCGTGAAGGAATGGACGAAATCGTTCTAAGGGAAATCTGATTGAAATCGGACAGTAGCAGTCAACACCTTTGTATACAGTAGTGGGCCATCAATATGCAGTCGCGGTTTGGGGCATTTTTACACCCGTCGGATGGTCAAGGATGCTGGTCTTCCTCCTCACATGCACAGAGGATTCTCAAGCAATACTGAGGCCAAGTAATCTTTAACGCAAAGGTTGAGTCAATAAAACACAGATAGGGGTAGCAACGCAATTGGTAAAGGAATGGAAACCAATTGCAATCCTTCAGGCGTATCGCCCAGGTAACGGTTATTAACGCTAAGATGTAGGACTGTCTTTGGTGGAGCATGCTTAGTCAGAGCACGCGAGGTAGTGATAAACGGTTTAAAAAAAGAAGAAGGTAAAACACCGACGGTGCGGGATTGGGACGGCTGTGAGTATTCCCCACCGAGTAGCAGAGATATACAGCTCCCAAAACGCATGCATAGTGGTCAAGCGTGGGTGTCCTCCCCCATCGTGGAGAAATGTAGCACAAACGCGGAGATGTAGTAACCGTCCGCAGTGGACAGAGTGGTGGAGACTGTGCGGGGTAAATAACAACATTGTTGCAGCTAAAATGAACAACTGGAAGGACACGACGCTGGCTATAACAGCGCGTACCAATGGTGTACACACGGGAGGACGCTGTTCTAAAACCATCTGAGTTGAAGGTGGGTTTGAAGGTTTTAAAACAAAAAGGAAAATCCCCCAACGCAGAATGCATTCAACACAAATCAAATTCCTTCACTGTTCGCAGGGTAATTTAAACAAGAAAGGAAAAAATAAAATGAGTTCCAATGAATTCAAATGGTGAGGATGTTGTTCAACGAATTCAACAAGAAACACGGATCCCCACAGGTATAGTCGAATTTCAATGCAAGACAATTTAAACAAGAAGAAATAAAAAATAAAAAGGAATTCCAATAGTCCAAGGATGCCAATCGAAATCCATAATGCCCAATTGCCAAACCCNGAATGCCGAATGCCCAATCGAGCTCTAAGAATGCCCATTTCGAATTGCCATGAATTACAACGAAGGAACAATGCTTCACAAATGAATGACAGAAAGAAAAATTTGTTTTAAAAGAAAACGAAATGACAGTAACTCAAAAAGACGGAATGTCCACAAAACGTAATGCCCTCAGTTCAATGAGTTTGCCCACCGAGAACACAAATGCCCACAGGAAATATAAGAGTATGATATCCAGTAGGTGCTGGGGTTCAACAATAAATCGCAGAAATAGAGTGCAAAAGTCATCGGAAAGCGGAGAGATACAAATCAACCTGTTTCCGAGTTAAAGACCATTAACCAGAGATGAATCGGGCAGGGACAGGCTCGTTGGTAAGAAATAAAAAAAGGAGTAGGTCTGATGGTATAACCCTTCCTACAATCGACAGATTTGCAAAGATTGAGACCATCAACAAGGATAACTCAGGAATTTCGGTAGGCGTGGGATAAAATTTAACATTTCAACCATCAAAGGAAACGAAAGATACCACAATGTTATAAACAAATTTTAACTCCAGATTACTTTTCCAATACCAAGCAGATCTACATCATAAATCCCAGTTGCATTCTATTCTACCAATTTAAAAAAAAAATCATACCATAGCCTTACGTCGTCCTCGAATGTCGTACGCGTGCTCTGAGCCACTCCTGCGTCGTACCGCTACTGCTCACCGACTGTAGAGAGCTCACCGATACCTCCCAGTCAATCACTAGGGGTACTCTACTTCCCCCTTAGCCCCCCGAGCCGCAAAGGGGCCACACAATATCCAGAGATAAGACTAGCTTCTCAGTTCACCTCCAAGGCTGAGCTACCACTCCAATACAGCTGAGAAATTCCCAACTCCTCACAAGCAATCAGTCAGGCCACAATCCGGCAGTGTAACGTTACGCTAACCATTCATCCCCTTATTTCTCATCTTCCCCTTCCTTTATAGCAATTCGAGACCCACCTACTTTCTCTAAATCACTATTAATTAAGTTTTAATGAAAAATCCCCTAAAAATTCTTTGTCGTACAAGTGTCACTCATCCCCCAAGTTTCTCCAAAATTATTTTCTTTATAAATATTAAAAGACTCATTTCCCTCATCCACCTAGATTCGCTCCTAAAATTACTCCTAGGTGTTCCTAGATCCCCTTACATGCTTTTAATAAATTTCCCTAAAATGAAGTTGCTAAATTTAGTTCATTTTAGTAAGTCCTTAATTGCTGATTCATTTTTGCTTTTTACCCTATGTCCCCTACTTTCCTTATTATGTTTCCTTTATTACGAGTTTCCCTATTTCTAATATTTATTTCTTCCTT
>SNQJ01S0078801.1:36096-52366 GCA_010110895.2 Picea sitchensis
ATAAAAATCCAGATCACTTGCGAGCAAGTGTCCTCAAAGAATAAGTTTTGTAAGTGCACCAGAGTGGGATGTTACAACAATGTAATGCCTGGCTTGAACGTTATTACACCGATGTTCCCCTGTTGCAGTCTAAGATTAAAACTTTGGAGGAACGAGTGACAGTACTGTCAATGGAGAAAGACAGGCTACAAGCCAACGAAAAGAAACAAAAAACCATTGGTTCGATTGTCTTCAGAAACGTTGAGGTGGCAACGGCCTTCGTCAATTCAAATTTATCATGATTGAATCATTTTCTTGCTGCCCAGGTATGTGTTTCAACATCGATTTTGTTTTATGAGTTGGTTTGAATTAATATGACCGACTGGGGTTTGCTTTCGATTAGTTCTGTTTGTTTTTAATAGATTCAAAACAATCCTGTTGACTTCGATTTACCAGAAACGATTATGTTTCATTTTGAATAAATATTTTCATTTGGATTATGATTGCATTCAACCTGCATAAAAGATTTGTTTCCTAAAATTGTGTAGCTATGTTTCGATTGATACGATTTTTCATAACGATTGTGTCGGCCCCAAACTGTTTTGATTCATTTCTTTTGGCTTGATTTTGAGATGATTCTGTATGCTTGAATTAGCATGGTCTTTTATGTATGCAATGCATCAATATCAGAGATGGGTTTGATGAATACAATGTGATCTATTGATTGGAGAAAACAACTTTGTTCGTTTTGGATTAAAAAATGATTTTGTTAATTTCTGAGTCAACATAAAATATTGCGTTTGTGTTAAATGAATATGAATGATTTGTTTGATAGGTTACATTTTGTGTCGATTGAAATTGATTCATGAAAATGATTTCATTGGTTTCGAATTGTCTAAACGATCCTGTCTGCTTCGTATTGGTAATAAAAGTTGTTTGACAGATCTTACATATCCTGTTATCATTTGATTAATTCAATTACAATTTCATTTGTTTCAAATTGGCATAAAGAATCTAGTTATTTCTAGCATGAACGATTTGCTTTGTTTTCAATTAGCAATCAAAGATTTGGTTTAATAGTTCGAATATATTTATGTTTGTTTTGGATTAATTAAAAACGATTTTGTTTGCAAATCAGACCAGCTACAGAATCGTGAGATTCTGTAGCTAGTCTTAAAATTTAGATTTTTGTTAGTTTTACAAATAGAATATCATCTAATCTTGTCTATTCTTGTCCACTTTCAGGTGCATACGAATTTCAATGACCAATTGAATATGTTGTGGCAGTTTAGGAGATACTTTTGAGATATAGTTTTGTTATAGGTTGTTAGCTTTAGTCAGGAATAAAGACTTAGGAGATTGTTCCCAGATTTTTTGTAAACTGTTTTTGATAATTCCCACAGGGATGTTTTACCCTGTGGCCTTTAAATACTTGTTATTTTTTGTAATGAACCCATCATTACGGTTGGGAGAATAGACTATGGATTTATAATGATACAAACTGGGATGAAATTTGATGTCTTGTAACAACTTTAGCTTTCAATATATCAAACTTTTATTTCAAGTTTTCTTCATATCAGTTTGCAATCAATTATCGAATACTTTAGCTATCATGATTCATTGCATGTTGATGTGATTTGGTTTATGTACTATCCATATCTGATCTCTCTTATTTTAAAAAGTACAACATTTACTTTGTTTCAATTTAAGGAATTTAAGGTTTACCTTCTTCGTTAAATGAATCATTTTGTACAAATCTTTGCACACAAATTTATCCAAATGCGATGATTTGTAAATTATAAGATTGCTGTCAGTTATATGTTTTGTTTGTCCTGTCATTTATATTCAAAGAGCACTGTTGCTTCGAGTTTAGAAGAAGCTTGCATAGAATCTGGTGCGGGTTTCCTCCCATCGAACAGCTGAACTAGATCTTTTACACAGGATAAATTGGAAACTGTTATCACAGGTTAGTTTATTAGTGTTATTTAAGTAGTTTAGATAGATATATATAGTTTAGATTTATAGTTAGGATTATTATTTTAATTGCTCACCTTAGATAGTTATAATTTCAGTTCTTTTCATGAAATTATAAAAATAAAAAAACAATAGTTTTGTTGTCATAGGATAGTTTATAAATGATTTTTCCAGGTTTTCATTTAAAATTTGTAATTTCTAAATATTGTACATTTGTGATTAAGATTTAATTCTGTTGATAGGTGAATATTAATTTCATAAAATTATTGTTGTATAATATTAGGCAATAGACTTTATATATATATATATATATATATATATTTCAAATTTGTTTATTAGTTTGCTTTAATTGTTGTTTTCATTTAGGTTAGTTCCTTTAGTTAGTTTTCTTTTGTTTTCCTAGGACTTGTATCGGCCAACGGAGCCGCTAAACCCGTTGGGGTGGATCATCCCAAACATCTTGGGTTATTTAGACAACCCCAGACCAGATCCACTCTTCCAGTTGGTGAGCGTTCATTTTCGCCCATCAACAAATGGCGCTAGAAGGAGGGCCTAAAATTTATTAATGGCAGGAGGTGGTTGTAAGACTCCTCCACCACCTAATCACTCACCTATAGTGACAAGAAGTCATTCAAACGCCAACATCCCCCCTCAAACAACAACCACATAAACTGACGATCTACGGATCATAGTTGAACCAGCAACCCCGAATCCTACAGGTGGATACGTACAAGAGATTGTTCGCCAATCTCTTTTAAGAACACATAGTGCTTTCACCCGTTTAAGGCAACCAAATCGACCTTTGGACCAACCTTTACATTTCTATGATATCAGAGAACAAATTGGAGGCACTAACCTTACTTTGAACCCTACAGATCCAATCCTCACTCCATAATCTCCTTCTTCTTCGGGAGAAGACTCTTCTGACAAAGGCAGTTCCCCTTCTCATCCTTCCACACCGCCTACACCAATGGCCAACCAGAACAATCCTGCTAGACCTTGGCTCGACCAGGATGCAGTAGCCGTACCTGGGGCTCAACATCCCTTACCCAAACACCCGGAGAAGTGGCTTCCCAAATTTGACCCTGACTCTAAATAGATCGCAGA
Source organism: Picea sitchensis (assembly GCA_010110895.2). NCBI lineage: Eukaryota > Viridiplantae > Streptophyta > Pinopsida > Pinales > Pinaceae > Picea > Picea sitchensis. The sequence goes on from SNQJ01S0078801.1 coordinate 39,157, forward strand.
AGATCACATTAAAAAGTTTATGTTATCCATAAGACTTCGTAATGTCGAGCACGAAGACGTAGTCTGTAGGTTGCTCCCCTACACTTTCGAGGGCAATGCCTCTACCTGGTATTTTCCCCAACAACCCCATACCATCGTGTCTTGAGAGAAATTCAAGTCATGCTTTATGGAAACGTTTGGAGACGATAAGTCTCCATAAGTTCTAGTTATGGAGATTTCTAGCTTAAGAATGAACCCAAAAGATAAAATTAAGGACTTTAATCAAAGATTCTTAACACTAAAGAACCGAATCCCTACCGACTCAATGCCTGCTGAGAATCTTATCATAGCATACTATACTAAAGCCTTGCATCAAAATATAGCCATTTGGGTAAAACGATCTAAGAAAGCCACATTGTTAGAGGCCTTCGAAGAGGCCAACCAGATTGAAAAAGACATCCTCAGTTTAAAATACACTACTAGCAACGAAACAGAGACTAGTTCATCTTCCAAAAAGAAGATCGAAATCCTCCCTAGACCTTCTCAAAATAAAACACAACCTGAAAGCTCTGATTTAGAAAACCTAACTAAAGTCATTCAAAAACTGTCAAATCAAGTTATAGATTTGAAAAGGATGGCCGAAGAATCTTCCTCGAGCAAAGGGCCTTACAAACCCCCGTTCAGGAAACCTTTTCCCACCAACCACCCTAATCCAAATACCGAAGGCCTTAATCTAGAAAGTCTGCAATACGCCCTTTAAACAATTCTAGAATCCTAGGATAACTTGATGTCTCCTAAGATTCCTGAGGAGGTAGTTGAACAAGAGACATTTGAAGAATAAGAATCTTCTCCGAACATTTTTGGACACTTCTCGGATAACATTTTTCAAGCTAACTTCGAGACAGTCCATCCCTACAATACTAGGAGTAAGACATCAAACAAACCTTCTTTCGAAAGCACTACAACTTTTCCCCCAAAGCAGTCTAAACTAGCTGAGACTAAACAAAGTCATGTAAACCCCAAATTAGATTATTATTTAGTTGAAGATCTTAAAAATTTAAGGGCTAACATTTATGTTTATGAGTTATTAAAATTTTCATTTCTGCTTCAAAAAATGTTACATAATATCACGGAGAATAGTGAAAATGGTAATTCAAACAACGTTGTTTAGAACAAAGTTCCTCAGAAGACTTCCACTAAGAATAATCCCGATCCTCATGATAAAGGAAGCCTTCCTATAAATAATGTAACAAATGTAGATAAATTAGCTTTAGAAACTGCGAGTAAAAAGCCACAAGCTTCCACACTTAGTACTCACAGAAATGTACCTCCATTTTTGTTAACTTTCAAAATCTTTAATAGAAATGTGCACAATTGTATGGTAGACTCAGGAGCATCATCCAATGTGATGCCATGGTCTGTGTGTCAGAAGATTAATGCTGAAGTTGAACCATCCACTTTAAAAATCATCCAAGTTGATCGAACTAGTGTTAAAGTCATAGGCGAATTAAGGAAGCTGCTTATAAGATTATCGTCTAACCCCAAAGTTCATCAAGTGATTGATATTATTGTTGTGGATATTCCAGAATTGTATGGTCTGTCTTTTAGCAGAGACTGGTTGGAGCAGCTACACGGCTATTTCACGACAGATTGGTCTCACCTATGGCTTCCAGAGAACGACAAGCCCAACAAAATCAAGGTAAATCGTGAACGTTACCTTAAGTTCACGGTCACAGATTTGAATGATCCCAATGAACCATTTACACCTTCTGTTGATTCACCTGAAATACAAGGGATGGATACCTTTTTCGGCAATTTCATGGCTGAGACTTCAGTTATCACCAACCCAGCATAGCAGTCTGAGATTGTAGCCTATCTGCAGCCAACAACTTCTACACAATGGTCTCATGCACCTGATAAAAATCAAATTTGGTCTCTTTATTTTGATGGGTCAAAATGCAAAGAAGGAGTAGGCGCATGTTGCATTATTATTGATCCCTCAGGTAACAAAACCTTGATTGCATGTAGGTTAGAATTTGAATGTACTAATAACACAACAGAATATGAGGCTTTACTGTAGGGTCTCAGAAAAGCTTTAGATATGAACATTCAAAATCTGTCTGTCTTTGGTGATTCTGAGATCGTGGTTAGACAGGTAATAGATTCTATCCATTGTCTATCTCCGCATCTTAAAATCTACCAATCTGAGGTATGGAATTTAATGAATAAATTTTCTTCTTTCAATATAAATTCTATTCCTAGATTGAATAATTCTGAAGCTGATCTATTAGCTAACGTAGCTTCCAAACTCTTTCCTGCAGAAGGCTTTTCCCCGAAGGAATTCTCTGTCGAACTATTGTTCAGGCCATCCGTTCCCGACAACATCATGGATTGGAGAGTCTTCGACGATGATCAACAGATTATTAGCTTCCTGCATATGGAAGAAAATTTTCAAGGTGCGGTGATAGACGAATGCACTCATGAAGACAATTTGCGTGACTTCATGGTAATAGCATATCCAAGATGTCCTAAATCTTCATCGGAAATGGTAAATTCGATCCCTAAATCTGTAGTTAGATTAGAGAAATTTTACGATCTTCAAGATAAATTCAAAAAATTGGTCAACTGTAAAACCAATAGTTCCTCTTTATCACATGAAAAAGTAAATTTAGGAACTAATGACAATCCACAGTGCATTAATTTAGGGTTGGGGTGTTCTCAACAAGAAAAAGACACATTTGTTAAATTGTTTAAAGAATTTAAAGATGTTTTTGCATCGACATATGATGACCTTAAAACTTTCGACCCTAACATCATACAACACGTCATTCCTATGAAAACCCAAAACTTTCCCTTTCAACAAAAATTAAGAAAAATGCACCCTAAGCTCGAACCAACTGTCAAAAAAGAATTGAATAAACTCTTGAATGCTAAGATAATTTTCCCAATTAGGCACACTCAATGGGTTTCTAACCTTGTCCCTGTGCATAAGAAAAGTGGGGAAATTTGACTATGCGTCGATTTTCGAAACCTTAATAGAGCATATGATAAAGACAACTACCCTGTCCCACCCATGGAACAGATCCTTCAATAGGTATCTGGTTCTGAGAGACTATCTCTATTAGATGGTTTCTCAGGGTACAACCAAGTCCTGATGTCTCCTCCAGACTAACTTAAAACTACCTTCCGCACTCCATGGGGCACCTACGCTTATCGAAAAATGCCCTTTGGATTGATTAATGCCAGTGCCACTTTCTAGAGAGAAATGGACATCGCTTTCCGAGGCTTAATCAATCAATCTTTCATAGTTTACTTAGATGATGTTACTGTATTTTCCAAAAACAAAACCGGTCATCTAGCTCATTTAAGAGTCGTTCTGTAGTGATGTCGTAAATACGGCATCTCCTTGAATGCTAAAAAATCTATATTCACAGTAGAACAAGGTAAACTCTTAGGATTCATTGTATCAAGCAAAGGGATGATTATCGACCCCGAAAGGACTCATGTCATCTCGAAACTTCCCCCTCCTACATCCAAAAAGTCTATGCAGTCTTTCTTAGGCCAGATAAACTTTGTCAAGAGATTCATCCCCAGTTTCTTTGAAATGGTCAGACCTTTACAGAATTTAATTAAGAAAGATGCACAATATCATTGGGGACCCTTAGAAAATCAAGCTTTTAATTGAATAAAAAAGGCCATAATAGATGCTCCTTCTCTCATGAGCCCCGACTTTTCGCAAGACTTCATGCTCTACACTTTTTCTTCTGACCGCTCCTACGTTGCAGTCCTAACTCAAAAGAATGTTGAAAACAATGAAGTACCCATTGACTTTATGAGATCTGCTTTCAAAGGCGCTGAACTTAATCACCCAGTGGTATATCAGCAAACCTATGTTGTTTTCAAATAAGTCAAGCACTTTTGGTCTTATCTTTTGAAATCTAGGACGGAAATTATTGTCCCTTACCCAGCCGTTAGGAATCTGTTAGTGCAGAAGGAATTAGGCGAAAAGAGGGTGAACTGGGCTACCTCCTTACAGGAGTATGAAATAGAAATTACCCCAGCTCAGATAGTGAGAGGCCAAGGGTTATGTAAGTTAGTTACTGATTCAGCAGCAAAACAGCAAGAAGAAAACAATATGTCAAACCTAGGACAGCACAATCAAAATGCAATCTATTGTGCACAAAACTCTGTCAGTCCGTGGTATGAGGATATAAAATTATGTCTTGAATATCGGTCAGCCCCCCATCACCTAGATCCCACTAAAAGAAGAGAGTTAATATTAAAGTCTGCCTCCTTTCATTTGGTTAATGGTATTCTGTTTCGTCAAAATTTTGATGGCATACTGATGCGTTGTCTTGAGAAAGACGAAGCAGAAAAAGTCTTGCTAGAGTTGCATGTAGGAGAAGTTGGTGGGAATTTTGGTGGTGACACCACTTCCCATAAAGTTTTGAGAGCAGGTTATTACTCACCCACACTTTTTAGAGATGCCCATGCCTTGTGCCGTAAGTGTGTCATTTGTCAAAAAGCATCAGGGCAGTTACGGAAACCAGCCTTTCCTTTGCAGCCTGTTTCAGTAGACTCCCCTTTTCAGCAATGGGGCCTTGATATTATAGGTTCGATCAATCCGCCATCCTCTCAGTAACATAAGTTTATCATAACAACCACATATTACTTCACCAGGTGGTCTGAAGCTGTCGCATTAAGAACTGTGAATACCAGTTAGGTAATCGCGTTTTTAAATTTGAATATTATCACTCATTTTGGTATCCCTGACTGTTTAGTATTCGATAACGCTTCTTATTTTTCATCTCTTGAGATGAGCAAGGTTTCTTTAGAAAAAGAAATTAAATTGAAGTATTCTGCTAGCTATTACCCCCAGGGCAATGGATTGGTAGAATCAAAAAATAAGAATTTGATTAAAATAATCAAGAGAACGGTATCTGAGAATCACAAAAACTGGCATAATGCACTGTTAAACGCAATCTGGGATGATAGGGTAACACCAAAGACTATTGTAGGTAACTCTCCCTTCTTTCTTGTCTATGGCAGAGAAACAATTCTGCCACCACACATTCTTCTTCCCTCACTACAGTTATCACAGAAAATACAAGAAGAGGATTGTCCCCCTTTGGAAAACTGAATTAACGCCTTAATGAAACTAGAAGAGGTAAGAACTCAAGACAAACACAAGTTAGATCAGCATCAACTACTAGTCAAAAGATGGTTTGATTCTAAATCTACCTCTGATAGGAACTTCGAAGTAGGTGACCTTGTCTTGAAATGGGACAAACCGCATGAGGGAAAGGGAGAGCACACGAAATTTTAGAACTTATGGCTTGGACCATTTTTAATTGGTGAGAAATTGGGTCCCAGCTCTTTCCAATTACAGAATCTAGAAGGACAACCTAATACCTATCCGGTGAATGGTCAAGCTCTAAAACAATATTTCACTTGATGACAACCCTGTGTATACTGTGTACATATTTTTCTTTTGTTTTCTTTTCTTTTGTTGTTTTGGTTTTGATTTTTCCTTTATGCTTATCAGTTTTTGGAAATACACATGCCTGAATTTCGGAACTGTTCAGACAAGGAAAATGGAAAATTCTCTGAGTAAGACGAATACTAAAAAATTGTGTAAACATCAATTATATATTTCTGAAATTTACTTTTGTGTTAAGAAAAAACTGTTGTTTGAAAGAAATTAACTGATTTCGATCTGTGAGTAAAGCCTGTCACGATCATCCATTATTTTTTTACGTTGTCCCTGTTCCTTAAAGGAACGAATCAGAAGATGTCTCTCTTATTTAGAAGGTTGGTTCTGTAAATAAACCATCTCTGGATCTTAATGAAGGACAGCTCTAAAATTTTTTGTTAAGGTTTTTAAAAAAAATGCTAAAATATCATAATTTTCTGCATCACCCCGCTCAATTATATATCTTTAAAAAAAAAAAAAATCATTAAAAGAGTTGTGGGAAATTCTTGTAAACCCATCGGGATGTTGAACAGGTGAACTGGAAGTAGGTAAATGCATGCATGATGCCAAGACAACTTCGTCGGGGTACTGAACAGTCCTGCTGGCAGCGAAGCAATGTCAGGTATATGAAAATTTGCAAATATAAGATAACTTGACCTTGAAATGTCCTTTATTCTGATCTAGAACTTCTTAGCAGGATATGGATGTCAGAGTGGGTTAAATGGCAACCCTGCCAAGGCTATGGACATCTGCTAGCAGCAGTGGATCTGTCAATAGTATTGGGGATTTTATCTTTAATATCGTGGCTCACTTGCTTTAAGAATGTTATCAGTTTTCATCCTTTAAGCACTGCTGGAATATTTGATTAACGATGATGTTTAAACAATTTTCTGGTTGTTGTTTTTTAGTTAGAATTTTTCTCCTTATCATAATCTGAATTTTTTCTTTTGGCAGAGATAAATGCTTCTACCAGTGTGTCGCTATTGTTGGCAGCCATTTCACTTTTTATCCTATCTCTATAAGTTGCCTACACAAGTGTTTTGGAACCCTTGTTTCTCATCGCAAGTTTTTGAATAAAACAACAATATTATTTCGCGCATTTTCACACCTCCCTTTGTCCTCGTTTTCACGACTGCAAGCGTGAAGACTTTGATTTCAAAGTCACATTAAAATCATCACTGGATTATTATGATCACTCTTGTCTATGTGTTCATTGCATTTCCAATTTAATTTTAATCGCACAGTTAGCAAGACACCAAGATCTTTACTCATTTGGCATTCTTTTTTTGTTAATATGATTTCATTTTTATAAGATAGTGATGATATTATAATGACTGTCATTGAGTCCTTAATACATTGGTGGTTTGATATTCTATAGTCTTTCATCGAATTTCTTGGCACATTGGTTTCGTATCAACACATTAACATGGTGATTGGACCCTTAATTCGGTGGTTTCATATAAAGCATACGTTTTATCATTGAATCCTTGGTACTATATTCGAAACATTGTTTTGATTTTAAAACCATGCAAATACTAATGCTTGTGCAAACACGTGAGTCGACTCATCATAGTTTTCAATGGTTGTTTTATTGACATCGCAATATGATGCAGGAGCATCGTCAACATCAAGTGACCGTGGGGGCAAGCGCCACACATTTTGAGCACATGTTAAATTGTTTAAAAACTTTTGAAGAGTGGATGCGCGAAACTTAAATGTGATAGTTAAGGAGAGGCGTACTTATGTATTGTAAAGGACCTTGAGCGATTTTCTCTCGTCCATAGTAGGTAGAAGGCATTTATGTAAGTAAGTAGAATTAAATATTATATTTGACAATTTTAGAAGGAGTGGAGGGAAAACGGATATAGACACCCTCATTGTGCCTTGTAACATTATTGAAGCAAGAATAGAGAAGAGAGCATAGGGAGAGAAGCAGATATCTATGTAGCAGACTCCATGTACAGAAGTTCTAAATTTATATAAAGAAAGTTGTGATTCAGACCCATGGTGTTCACATATTCTCTGTGTATGCATCTTTAAATGATTATGTTCATGAATGGTTTATTCTTTCTATCATGCAGTTGCTTTTATGCTATGTATGAATGATTTCTTGTTGAATGTTTTGAAATCTGAGAGAGGAAGGGTAAGGAGGATGAGTTTCAATTGTTTCTCTATCTGAGCAAGATTCCTGCAAGGAGTGCAGATGAATTGTCAGCATGGAGTGCGTCAACAAGGAGTTCAGAGGGTTGTCTCTGAAAGCTCAGGAGAGGTAGCATTTGTTCTCATTTCCTCAGAGTGCAGTGGGGTATAGGAGACGTGCAAGGAGTGTGTAGGCCGAGGAGAGTCTCAGGGTTGTGAACATGAGCAATATATCATAGGAATGATGCTGCAGGTGTGCACAGAAGTTTAAGTATTCAACATTTGAAAGTATCTGAAGGTTGCCACAAGGAGTGCACGCAATAATCCTCTGTAAAACCTCAGAGTTGTGAGAAATCTCAGGAGGGATAAGGCCTTCTAATTCATTAAAGGACAGTGCAGGGAAGTTGCGACTGGAAGTATTAAGAAAGGCATTGTAAGCTTGCGCCATGGCGGATAAGTTTGTGGAGGAACACTCAGATCATCTGGAGAAATCATCAAAGGGAAGAGATCAATGGTTAGAAATCTATGGGGAGGATTAGCGAAATCCCGCCAGCCGTCAAATCTGCCAGAGAAGCGAGGAGGTTACGCCTGCATCTGGAGTTCAAGCTTAGGAGGTGTGGACCGTGGGATCTTCACATAAATACCCATTAGCCATTGGATTGACCAGGAGTTTCTCGGAGTTTAAGCTTCATGAACGGGAGGAGGAAAGTTCTGACTCGAGGCGTGGCCATCAGGGTTTCGGCATTCATGAAATTAGAAATCACGAGGATGAGTGATCGGGAATTTTCAGAGTGAAAATACTAGAATCAATCTGAGCCATCCATCTTGAGGAGACAGGTGGCAATGATCGAGAGCCCATCGACATTTCGGCGACTGGGGTTTTAAGTTGACAAAGAACTTGTGTCATCGAGGCATCGAAAGTCTCAAAATCCCGAGGTTGAATCAGGACCACCCATATTGAGGGGACACGTGGCGAAGATCTAAGATCTCGGGAAAAGTCCCGAAAAGGAAGACTCCATCGGAGTTTTGGGACTCGACAAATCAGAAGTTCTGTGAGCAAGAGATTGGGAAAATCCATGTTGGAAATCTCGTAAACGATCGGAGCCGTCCATCAGTTGGGACACGTGGATGAAATCAGAATCCCATCGGCATTTCGATCATTGGGACTCACATAGGTAAGTGTTTTGATTTTGCAATTGGCGAACCCTCGAGGGTAAATCTGAACCGTCCATCCACTTGGGACGCGTGTCAAAAATATGAAGAAATTCTGGGATCGACATTTCGTGAGTCTTGGGGACAAGGGGGACTTGCATTTCAAAATCGTGAATTACGTTTCTCCGAAAGGAGGAGAGCTCCATGTGGGACCCAGTTGACATCATCTCGTCATAATGAGGCATCGATAATTTCGACAAAGAAAACCCCAAAGTAGCGAGGACCATCCATCCTAGAGGACACGTGGCGACAATCGCGATTGTCGGGAAATTTCCCGAAAGGAAAAGTCATCCATCGAAAATTCAAGCATCGAGAAATCGGGGACTCCGTGGACAAGAGGTTTAGTGCATTTTGACATTCAAAACCCCGAACCCCGATAAAAGGTATGACTGCAGTCATATAAAGGCAGGTCACATGACTAGGGGCATAGCTAGGAGGGGATAAAGCACAAAGGGAGCATATCGGGAAAGCAGAGATCGAGAAATTGGGAACCAAAGGGTCGTGACATCGGGATTTTGAAAACCTTGAAACCTGATTGTGACTTTCTATTGTGAACGGAGAAGGGATCGGACCTAAAAGCTATAAGGTGCCGAAAATGACCCGTGGGTCAAATTTAAATAAAGATTCCAGGGGAGAATCGAAGGAGCCACTCCAGCTCAAGGGTAAACTTTGAACGATCCTTAAAGACTGGGAGGTTAGCATAGAGGCATTTTGCAGAGGCAAGGGGTCGTGGGCTGCGTCAGTTTTTGGTATTAGATCCTTGAAAAGCTTCTTTGCTTTCTGTAGTAGGAAGAAGGAAGATTATCCATGTCGCTGAGGAGAAGAGATAGAAAATCACCCAATCCCGAAGAGGAGAGGGAAATGCCACGGAGAAGAGGTAGGAAGATGGCTGATCTAGTTATGGAGAGAGAGATGTGCGATCTATGAGCCAGACTCGAAGACATGGAGACAACGCAAAGACGCACAGTCAGTGTTGGGGATCTGAGTGATTCTAAAAGTGAAATAGAGGCTAAACATGAAGAAGAAATTGTAGTTGAAGATGCATCCAACGAATGTTTGATCAAAGTTATCTCAATAATGGGTGCAAGAGCGAAAATGGACATTCTAGTTTATGAGGGAAACTTGGATGCATAGGAGCTTCTAGACTGGATTAGAGCTCTGGACACATACTTTGACTATGAGGATGTCAAGGAAGACAAGAAGGTTAAGCACGCTATCACAAGATTAAAGGGACATGCAACATTGTGGTGGGATGAACTACAAGCTGATAGACGCTACAAGGGAAAGAAGAAAATAAAAAGATAGGATAGGATGATTGCAAAGATCAAGGAAAAATTCATCCCCAGGGATTACCAGATCACTCTGTTTAGGAGGATGCAGAACCTGAGACAGAAGTTGATGACAGTAAAGGAATATACTGAGGAATTCTATAGGCTAGACATCAGAGCAGGTCATTGGGAGAGCGATGATGAAAAAGTTTCTAGATACATGAATGGCCTAAGATATGATATCTAGGATGAAATGAGCATGGTAACCATCCAAACAGTGGAATATGCTTATCAGATGGCTCTGAAAGTAGAAGAGAAGCTGAGTTGAAATCCGAGTCAGAGAGGCAAAGGGAGAAGTCAAGCCAGGGGAAAATTAGTTGCCCAAGATAAAAATCAGAAACCCAAGGAAGACTGGAGGAAACCTCAGACTCGAACGGAGAGAGGTGGAATTTCACAGAGAGAACAACATACTGAGAAAAAAGGAGGGTATGTTGATAATAATACTTTTTCTCATACTAGAGGTAGAGGAATAGGAAGAGGTGGAGTAATAAAATGCTTCACATGTGGAAAGAATGGGCACGAGTCTTATGAGTGTCCTGATAAAAATAAAGAGGGTGGAGAGACTCACATTGCCGAAGCACAGAGGCGGGATGTTGAGGCAGAACACACTGAAGGCGAAAGATCGTTGATGATGCGAAAATTCCTTTTGACACCCGAGAAGGAGGTGGAGAGTTCAGTCCAGAGAAATAGACTTTTTTCGGACTACTTGCAAAACCAAATATAGGGTATGCAAGGTCATTTTGGATAGTGGTAGGACGGATAATCTCGTTTCGATGGAGATGGTAGAAAATTTGGAGCTGGAGACGTTTGAACATCCAAGTCCATATAATGTTTCATGGCTACAAAAGGGACATCAGGTAAATGTCACTAAACAATGTTTAGTTGAGTTTACGATAGGAGGATATAATGATAAGATACTCTGTGATGTTATCCCTATGGATGTTTGTCATTTATTGTTGGGTAGACCATGGAAATATGATAGAAATGTGATCCATGATGGGACGATGAACACATACACCTTAGAAAAGAATGGGAGAACTCATATGTTGCTTCCAATCAAATATAAGGAAGTGAAACCGGAAGTAAGCAACACTATACTTCTCATGAGTGGGAAGGAACTTCTTACAGAGGTTAAGAATAAGGAGGAACCACAATTCCTTGTGGTCAGGAAACCGAAGATTGTGTTGACTAGCAAAAAAGTGGATGATTTTCCAGAATAAGTTCAGAAACTGCTGGAAGAGTTCGCTGATATAGTAGTGGATGAATTACCTCGTTCATTGCCACCAATCAGAAGTGTGAGCCATCATATTGATCTCATACCAGGAGCTAGTTTGCCAAACAAATCTGCGTACAGATTGACACTGCAAGATAATGAAGAGGTAAAAAGACAAGTCCAAGAGTTGTTGGACAAAGGTTTGGTCAGGGAGAGCTTGAGTCCATGTGTTGTTCCAACAGTACTCAGTCCAAAGAAAGATGGAGGTTGGAGGATGTGAACTCATTCAAGAGCCATTAATAATATAACCATCAGGTATAGATTTCCATTTCCAAGGATGGATGATCTGATGGACTGTTTAAGTGGGGCAAATTGTTTTTCGAAGATTGATCTGAAGAGTGGATATCACCAGATTCGCATGAGAGAAGGTGGTGAATGGAAGACAACATTCAAAACAAACAAAGGGTTGTATGAATGGCTTGTTATGCCATTTGGCTTAACAAATGCACTAAGTACCTTCATGAGGTTGATGAATGAAGTCCTGAAGGAGTTCATCGGAAAATTTTTCATTGTGTATTTAGATGACATACTGGTTTTCAGTAAAATAGTAGCAGAACATTTGAAGCATTTGGCTACAGTGATGAAGAGATTACGGCAAGAGAAGTTGCTCATAAACATGAAGAAATCCTCATTCATGAAGACAAAAATCATTTACTTGGGATTTGTTATTTCTGCAGACAAATTGAGGATGGACCTAGATAAGGTGGAAGTGATCAAGAATTGGCCATCACCTAAGAGCATATTTGAGGTGAGAAGTTTTCACGGGTTAGCTAGTTTCTACCGGAAGTTCATCGGGAATTTCAGTGGAATTAGCGCAACATTCGTGAAGCTGAGGATTGGTCAGAAATTTCGGTCATGAAAAAACATTAGTGAAGCTGAATGAGTCATATTTTTGGCCGGGAATGCAAGAAGATGTCAAGAGACTCGTGGACCGATGCAGAATTTGCCAGAATTTGAAGGGAAGGAGACAGAATGCAGGATTTTATCAACCGTTGCCCATACCAAAAAGGTCGTGGGATGAAATTATCATGGATTTCATATTGGGTTTTCCAAGAACACAAAGAGGATTTGACTCAATCTTTGTGGTGGTGGATAGATTTTCCAAGATGGCACACTTCATTCCATGTCACAAAACTAGTGATGCAACTCACATTGCAAATCTGTTTTTCAGAGAAGTCATTCGACTTCACGGCTTACCAAGGAGTATAGTTTCGGATAGAGATACGAGGAACTTATGGAAGAAGCTGGGAACTAACTTGTCTTTTAGTTCATCTTATCATCCTCATATGGATGGACAGACAGAAGTGGTGAACAGAAGTCTGGGAGACTTGCTGAGAAGCCTGGTAATAGAACACCACAGCCAGTGGGATAATATATTACCACAGGCAGAGTTTGCATATAACGACTCAGTCAACAGGAGCACAGGGCAAAGTCCATTTCAGGTTGTCTATGGCATGCAACCGAGAGGAATTTCTGAATTGAGGGATTCAGAACAGACTGTGACTAGGAGTGCTAGTGCAGAAGAATTCGCAGAGACGATGAAGGAACTTCACAGCAAGGTGAAGGAGCGATTGCAGAGTTCAAGCCAGAAATATAAGCATAGAGAAGATCAACACAGAAGACAACTTCAATTTGAATTTGGTGATTTGATTTTGGCACATTTGAGAAAGGAAAGGTTCCCGAGAGGAACATATAATAAATTGAAGATGAAGAAAATTGGGCCATGTAGGGTCTTGAAGAAATTTGGGGAAAATGCTTATGAGATTGAATTACCCGATGGGATCGAAATTTCTCCGATATTCAATG
>SNQJ01S0078801.1:52384-64811 GCA_010110895.2 Picea sitchensis
ACAAAGCTGAGGAAGCAGGAACAATTGATGAATAGTCATAGGTTCAGTGGCAAAAGAAGATGCCAATTGCAGAGAAGCCACAAATGGAAAGCATACTAGATAAAAGAATTGGCAAGAAGACCAGAAGGAAAGAATACTTCGAATATTTGGTCAAGTGGAAGGACCATCTAGTTGAAGATGCCAGCTGGGAGAATGAAGTAGAGATTCAGAAGCATGGACAAACTGTGCAAGAGCTCATGGACAGGAGCCCATGAAAATTTTCAGGTGAGGGAGTGTGATATAGGAGCATCGTCAACATCAAGTGAGCATGGGGGAAAGCACCACACATTTTGAGCACATGTTAAATTGTTTAAAAACTTTTGAAGAGTGGATGTGCCAAACTTAAATGTGATAGTTAAGGAGAGGCATACTTATGTATTGTAAAGGACCTTGAGCGATTTTCTCTCGTCCATAGTAGGTAGAAGGCATTTATGTAAGTAGGTAGAACTGAATATTAGATTAGACAGTTTTAGAAGGAGTGGAGGGAAAATGGATATAGACACCCTCATTGTGCATTGTAACATTATTGAAGCAGGAATAGAGAAGACAACATAGGGAGAGAAGCAGAGAGCTGTGTAGTAGACTCCATGTACAGAAGTTCTGAATTTATATAAAGAAAGTTGTGATTCAGACCCATGGCGTTCACATATTATCTGTGTATGCATCTTTAAATGATTATGTTCATGAATGGTTTATTCTTTCTATCATACAGTTTCTTTTATGCTATGTATGAATGATTTCTTGTTGAATTTTTGAAATCTAAGAGAGGAAGGGTAAGGAGGATGAGTTTCAATTGTTTCTCTATCTCAGAAAGATTCCTGCAAGGAGTGTAGTTGAATTGTCCGCAAGGAGTGCGTCGACAAGGATTTCAGAGGGTTGTCTCTGAAAGCTCAGAAGAGGTAGCATTTGTTCTCATTTCCTCAGAGTGTAGTGGGGTACAGGAGCTATGCAAGGAGTGTGTAGGCCGAGGAGAGTCTCAGGGTTGTGAACCTAAGAAATATATCGTAGGAATGTTGCTGTAGGTGTGCGCAGAAGTTGAAGCATTCAACATTTGAAAGTATCTGAAGGTTTCCGCAAGGAGTGCGCACAAGAATCCTCTGTAAAACCTCAGAGTTGTGAGAAAGATCAGGAGGGATAAGGCTGTCTAATTCATTGAAGGACAGTGCAGGGAAGTTGCGACTGGAAGTATTAAGAAAGGCGTCGTAAGATTACACCATGGTGGATAAGTTTGTGGAGGAACACTCAGATCATCTGGAGAAATCATCAAAGGGAAGAGATCAATGGTCAAAAATCTGTGGGGAGGATTAGGGAAATCCCGCCAGTTGTCAGATCTGCCAGAGAAGCGAGGATGTTATGGCTGCATTCGGAGTTCAAGCTCAGGAGGCTGTGGACCGTAGGATCTTCACATAAATACCCGTCAGCCATTGGATTGACCAGGAGTTGCACGGAGTTTAAGCTTCGTGAACGGGAGGAGGAAAGTTCCGAATGGAGGCGTGGCCATCAGGGTTTCGAAATTCATGAAATTGGGAATCACGAGGACGAGTGATTGGTAATTTTCAGAGTGAAAATCCTGGAATCAAACTGAGTTGTCCATCTTGAGGAGACAGGTGGAAATCATCGAGAGCCCGTTGGCATTTTGGTGACCGAGGTTTTAAGTTGACAAAGAACTTGTGTCATCAGGGCATCAAAAGTATTGAAATCCCGAGGTTGAATTAGGACCGCCCATCTTGAGGGGACACATGGCGAAGATCTAAGATCTCGGGAAAAGTCCCGAAAAGGAAGACTCCATTGGAGTTTCGGGACTCGGCAAATTGGAAGTTCTGTGAGCACGAGATTGGGAAAATCCATGTTGGAAACCTTGTAAATGATCGGAGTCGTCCATCAGTTGGGACACGTGGATGAAATCGGAAGCCCATCAGCATTTCAATCATCGGGACTCACATAGGTAAGTGTTTTGATTTTGTAGTTGGTGAACCCCCGAGGGTAAATCTGAACCATCCATCCACTTGGGACGCATGTCAGAAATCCGAAGAAAGTTGGGGATCGGCATTTCGTGAGTCTTGGGGACAAGGGGGACTTTCATTTCGAAATCGCGAATTCCGATTCTTTGAAAGGAGGAGATCTCCATGTGGGACCCAGTTGACGTCATCTCGTCATAACGAGGCGTCAGGAATTTCCATAAAGAAAACCCCGAAGCAGCGAGGACCGTCCATCCTAGAGGACGCGTGGTGACAATCGCGATCATTGGGAAATTTCTCGAAAATAAAAGTCATCCATCGGAAATTCAAGCATCAGGAAATCAGGGATTCCGTGGACAAGAGGTTTAGTGCATTTTGACATTCAAAACCCTGAACCCCGATAAAAGGTATCACTGTGGTCATATAAAGGCAGGTCACATGACTAGGGTCATAGCCAGGAGGGGCTAAAGCACAAAGGGATCATATCAGGAAAGCAAAGATCGAGAAATCGGGAACCAAAGGGTCGTGACATCGGGATTTTGAAAACCCTGAAACCTGATTGTGACTTTCTGTTGTGAACGAAGAAGGGATCGGACCTAAAAGCTGTAAGGTGTCGAAAAAGACTTGTGGGTCAAATTTAAATAAAGATTCCAGGGGAGAATCGAAGGAGCCACTCCAGCTCAAGGGTGAATTTTGAACAATCCTTAAAGACCGGGAGGTCAGTGCAGAGGCCTTTTGTCGAGGCAAGGGGTCACGGGCTGCATCACAATAGTGATTTGAATCACCATATGTGTCATCGATTGTATAGTTGGATATGAATGTTTTGCATGGGTTGATCTAGCTCCACCACCCTCGCACACTCGGGCATTAATGCCTCCCTCCTATCCCAGGTTACCTCTGTTGGTTTCGGGGAAGTCTGTGAGCTATCTGATCCTGC
Organism: Picea sitchensis; assembly: GCA_010110895.2. Taxonomy (NCBI): domain Eukaryota; kingdom Viridiplantae; phylum Streptophyta; class Pinopsida; order Pinales; family Pinaceae; genus Picea; species Picea sitchensis. The sequence goes on from SNQJ01S0078801.1 coordinate 55,319, forward strand.
GTTTACCCTATCCAAACCATTGCGTGTTTACCTGACTCACTATGTGCCCTTTCCTATGGCACCTGTGGTGAACATAGAGCCTAATGGCAGCCAAACACTCTTGCTATTCGACAATGCCAATGAAGATTTGGAAAATAGTGGTTGGCTGGTGTTTATCCAGAGATTTGATGGTTTTAACCTTTCAGTTTCCCAACAGTTCACCCTCACCTTCGACGGATGCAGGGATAAGTTCGGAGACATACAGCTCGATCTAAATGAGGAATTCCTAAGCTCAGCTACAGGACTACCAGCTACAGGGAAAAGGTGGTTTAAAAATTCCAAAGTAGACGAGGTGTCGTGGCCACTCCTATTCACATCAAGAAATATTGTTAGCTGCGATAGAGGTATGCCTCTCGCTACCCTCAAACCCGGTTGGCATGATCTTTTGGCAATTTTTAAGCAGTTTGTGACCTACGAAGTTCGTTATGGCTTGGTATTTCTGTATCATCTTCGGTTATTGATGAATTTTATAGGCTACCCTCTGAATATGCCACATTATCTCTTGCGTATTTTTTACAAGATGTCCAAATGTTTTAAGCACGAGAAGGCTGATAGCATCCTTTTCCATCACTGCTTGATCAAACTCATTATTGTCCACCATTTGAGCCTTAGTGGTGATTATTGGCAAGACTTCCTATCAAGGAATGGCTTTTCCACTCCCGAGTCTGTCCAAGTGGATAAGGTTGTGGTTACTGAAACTCTGGTTGGACCAGCCGTGCCACTTCATATCCTTCTACCCCCTATCAAACCCTCGAATTGCCCCGACATTGACCTACCCGATACCATGGCCGACTTGTGTGCCAAAGACAAGACTAAGACCGCTAAGAAGCCTGTGAGGAAGAAAATTAAGGGTGATACTGGTGTCAACAGTAAGCGAAAGAAGAACGCACGATGGGTATCCAGATGTGCTAGGAACAAACCCAAGAAAAACGTTGACCAGAAGCCAATAGTGTTGAGCGAGGACTCAGACTCTGAAATTGAACGTTTCCTAGCCGAGGAATACCCCTATTATCATGGCCTATCATCTTTGGAACCCTATGACTATGTTTCCAACTTACCTACGTGCCTAAAAAATGATCCTAAATTCTTGGGAATCAAGCTTCACAATGAAACCCCTGGTAACTTGAAAGAACCCTCGCCTGTGATGCCAAATCCCGATCAACCATCGTGTACACAATGTAATGCCTAGATTGAACTTTATTACACCGATGTTCCCCTATTGTAGTCTAATATTAAAACTTTGGAGGAACGAGTGACAGTATTGTCAAGGGAGAAAGACAAGCTACAAGCCAATGAAAAGAAACAAAAAACCACCGGTTCGATTGTCTTCAGAAATTTCAAGGCGACAACAGCCTTTGTCAATTCAAAGTTATCGTGATCGAATCATTTTCTTCCTACCCAGGTATGTGTTTCAACATCGATTTTGTTTTATGAGTTGGTTTGAATTAATATGACCGAATGGGGTTTGCTTTCGATTAGTTCTGTTTGTTTTTAATAGATTCAAAACAATCCTGTTGACTTTGATTTACCAAAAATGATTATGTTTCGTTTTGAATAAATATTTTTGTTTGGATTATGATTGCATTCGACCTGTATAAAAGATTTGTTTCCTAAAATTTTGCAGCTATGTTTCGATTGATATGATTTTGCATAACGCTTGTGTCGGCCCCAAACTATTTCGATTCATTTCTTTTGGCTTGATTTTGAGACGATTCTGCATGCTTGAATTAGCATGGTCTTTTATGTATGCAATGCATCAATATCAGAGATGGGTTTGATGAATACAATGTGATCTATTGATTCGAAAAAACAACTCTGTTTGTTTTGGATTTAAAAACGATTTTGTTAATTTCTGAGTCGACATAAAATATTGCATTTGTGTTAAATGAATATGAATGATTTGTTTGATCGGTTACATTTTGTGTCGATTGAAATTGATTCATGAAAATGATTTCATTGGTTTCAAATTGTCTAAATGATCATGTCTTCTCCGAATTGGTAATAAAAGTTGTTTGACAGATCGTACATATCATGTTATCGTTTGATTAATTCAATTATGATTTCATTTGTTTCAAATTGGCATAAAGAACCTGGTTATTTCTAGCATGAACGATTTGTTTTGTTTTAAATTAGCAATCAAATATTTGGTTTAATAGTTTGAATATATTTCTGTTAGTTTTGGATTGATTAAAAACAATTTTGTTTGCAAATTAGACTAGCTACAGAATCGTGAGATTTTGTAGCTAGTCTTAAAATTTAGATTTTTGTTAGTTTTACAAATAGAATATCATCTAAACTTGTCTATTCTTGTCCACTTTCAGGTGCATACGAATTTCAATGACCAATTGAATATGATGTGGTAGTTTAGGAGATACTTTTGTGATATAGTTTTGTTATAGGTTGTTAGCTTTAGTCAGGAATAAAGACTTGGGAGATTGTTCCCAGATTTTTTGTAAACTGTTTTTGATAATTCCCACAGGGATGTTTTACCCTATGGATTTTAAATACTTGTTATTTTTTGTAATGAACCCATCATTACAGTTGGGAGAATAGACTATGGATTTATAATGATACAAGCTAGGATGAAAGTTGATGTCTTGTAACAGCTTTAGCTTTCAATATATCAAACTTTTATTTCAAGTTTTCTTCATACCAGTTTGCAATCAATTATCGACTACTTTAGCTATCATGATTCATTGCATGTTGATATGATTTGTTTTATGTATTGTCCATATCTGATCTCTCTTATTTTAAAAACTACAACATTTACTTTGTTTCAATTTAAGTAATTTAAGGTTTACCTTCTTCGTTAAATGAATCATTTTGTACAAATATTTGCACACAGATTTATCCAAATGCGATGATTTGTAAATTATAAGACTGTTGTCAGTTTTATGTCTTGTTTGTCCTGTCATTTATATTCAAAGATCATTGTTTCTTCGGCTTTACAAGAAGCTTGCAGAGAATCTGGTGCGGGCTTCCTCCCATCGAACAGCTGAACTAGATCTTTTACACAGGATAAATTGGAAAGCATTATCACAAGTTAGTGTATTAGTGTTATTTAAGTAGTTTAGATAGATATATATAGTTTAGATTTATAGTTAGGATTATTATTTTAATTGCTCACCTTAGATCGTTATAATTTTAGTTCTTTTTCATGAAATTATAAAAATAAAAAAACAATAGTTTTGTTGTCATAGGACAGTTTATAAATGATTTTTCCAGGTTTTCATTTAAAATCTGTAATTTGTAAATATTGTACATTTGTGATTAAGATTTAATTTTGTTGATAGCTGAATATTAATTTCATAAAATTATTGCTGTATAATATTAGGCAATAGACTGTATATATATATATATATATATATATATTTCATATTTGTTTATTAGTTTTCTTTAATTGTTGTTTTAATTTAGGCTAGTTCCTTTAGTTAGTTTTCTTTCGTTTTCCTAGGACTTAGATCAGCCAACGGATCCGCTAAACCCGTCGAGGTGGATCATCGCAAACGGCTTGGGTTATTTAGACAACCCCGGACCAGATCCACTCTTCCAGTTGGTGAGCATTCATTTTCTCCCGTCAACAAGCCATAAAACCCGTTAGGGTATATTATACCAAACAACTTGGGTTAAGTAGACAACCACGGACCAGATATTCCCTTCCCATTGACGGTGTGTCATAAATTCCCATCAACATGTTGCTTCAAGGTTTTCTACCAGCCTAGCTCGATGCAGCTAGCTTGGGTGGTGCCATGGTGGTTAAGATGATTTCAGTTGAGCTAGTTTTATTTGTAACTCTTGCTAGATCTCCCTTTTCTTCTTATACTCTATCGCTCTATGCTTTCATGATTTCACAATAACCCTTTCATTACCTGTGTGCCTTCCTTCTATATCAAGTGGCGTGAAACTTCTCAGAGAAGTTACTTGAGCTATGTTTTAAATAAATTGGTGCTTTTCGCGTACTTGACATTTAATTCTCTTGACGTCACCAGTTGGCATGATTAATGTGATGTCGCTTCGAAAGTTATTGTCATTCAATTTTGATAGAATGTGCCAGTTGGTGCATGTTTTTCATAACCACCACTTTTGCAATTTTCTCCTTTTTCTGACCATTGGTCCTTTCTTCGGTGTGCTAAGTTTTCCTAGTATGCATTATGTTGTTTCATCGGTGCGCATGGAAAAAAAAAATCGTCATTCTAACTCTATTATAGCTGCTTGTTGTCTTCTGGTGTTTGGCACAGTAACCCCTCTGTTGCTATGCGCAATCCTTTGTTGTCTGTTGCATTTTTTTTTTTTAAGTGCTAAGAGGTCGACTGTCCCTATATAGTTTCAGTTGACTCCCATTGATCATTCCTCTGAGTTTTGTTCCTCCCAAATCCTTCAATTGTACATCTCCCCCATCAGTGATGGTATTTACTTCATATGATCCCAACTAATGCATTCTGATTTTTCCTGGGTGTTGAAGATATTTATTGTCGTACACCAAAACTAGGTCTCCCTCCTTGAAACTTTTCCTTTTAATATGGCTATCATGCCAAGCTTTGTCCCTTACTTTCTGTACCTATTGGTGAAACCTTGCTATAATTCTATCTTCTTCCATGAACATCAATTGACTTAGCCTTTCTTATACTGCACCTCACTCTGTCATGTTAGTAATTTCTGCTACGCGCAAGCTAGGTACCAAAAATTCTAATGGCACCACTTCTTCTCGTCCATACACCAATCTAAATGGCTTATTCCCTGTCAATTTTTTACATCTGGTCTTGTAGGCCCATAATACTACTGGTATCCTCAAGTCCCAATCGTCCCTGTTGACATTATATATCTTTGTCAGTCCATTCTCTAGGATATTATTAAAGGATTCCATTCTTCCATTTGTTTGAGGATGATACGATGTACTCTTTTGATGATAAAATTCAAACTCCTCAGTCATAGCCTTAATAATATTGTTAATGAAGTGAGTGCCTTGGTAACTCATCAAGATCCTTTGGGATACAAATCTAGTGATCACTTACTCAAACAAGAAATATGTTGTTGTCTCTACGTTGCAATCTTTTACTAGTGCTTCTTATTCCCATCTTGTTAAGTACTCTGTCACATTAATAATATACCTTTATCCTAACCTTTTTGTCAGTGGGTCAACTGGTCCCACAAATTCTATTGACCATTTTTCAAATACCTGCAAATTTACTTGTGGCCTTCAAGGAATCTCCTCTCATCCATTAGGTTTACCAACCCTCTAACATACATCACATCTCTAGCAGTAGTCCTTTGAATCTCTGTGAATAGTCATCCATCATAGTCCTGAGCGCAATACCTTTTGTGTAGTATATTTACCTATATAATGTCCTCCTACTATTCCCTCATGGGCTTCTGCTAAAATTATAGGTATTTCATCTTCTAGTACACATCTTCTCAAGATGTTGTATGCAACCATATTGTATAAGTGTCATGAAATAAATTGATAGTCTATATCTCTGACTACCAAGTTTTTCTTCTGCGTAGTGTTGAATTCTTATGGAGCAGTCCATGTACTCAAGTATTGAATGATGTCAGTAAAATATTCATCAGCTACTTGGACTGAGAATAATTGTGAATCGGGGAAGCTTTCCTCTATATTTGTAGGTTCCTCTCCATTGGTGACCCTTGACAAGTGATCAGGTCCTGCATTCAACTTCCTTAGTTTGACTATCACTTCGAAGTCAAATTCTCGAAGAAAAAAAATAACCATCTACAAATTCTCCCTCCCAACATAGGCTTCTTGACCAGGTATTTGAGAGATGAATGATCTGTAAACATTTTGAAATTTTTTCCCAGTAAGTAATGTCTGAACGTATGAAGTGCATAGACCAAAGATAGTCCTTCTCTTTCTGTGTTATTGTAATTATTCTTTGACTCTGACAATTTTCTTCGAGCAAATTCTATAGGATGGTCCAATTCTCCTACTACTGGTTGCACCAGAATAGCTCCAAGTTCTATGGTTGATGCATCTACATTCACATGGAATGTCTTTTCCAAATTCATGGATACTAGTATTGGTGTCGTTACCATCTTCTCTTTTAGAGTGTCTAATCCTCTATGACAATCCTTATTCCATTGAAACGTTCTATCTTTTCTCAATAGTTTCTGCATTGGTGTAGTGATATACGCATAGCCTTTTATGAATTTCCTGTAATATCCTGTGTGTCCCAATGTTTCCCTTAATTGACATATTGATTTTGGTGGTGGTAGATTAACAATTACTACAATCTTGGCAAGTTCTACTAGCAAGCCTTGTTTTCACACTATATGTCCCAATAGTATCCCAAAGGGTGTTCTCAAGATGCACTTATTGACTTTTAGTGATATTTGACAATGCCTGCATATTTATAACATCAAACTCAACACCTCTACATGGTCTTTCAATAAACTTTAGACTGTCCAATCATCTCGATATACCTCTACAAACTAGTGGATGAATTCTTTGAATGCAGCTATGGCTACTATGGAAAATATTGTTGGTGCATTCTTCAGTCCAAAAGGCATGACTGTGTACTGGTAGGACCCCCATTCTATGGAAAAAGTGGTCTTGTACCTATGTTCTAGAGCTATCTTGATCTGATGGTAGCTTGAGAACCCATCGGTGAATGAGTAAGATTCCTAGCCTCCTACATTCCCCAACACCTCATATGTGAAAGGAGTAGGGAAAGGGTCATGTATGCAAGCATCATTCAACTTCATCAGGCCAAAACATATCCTTATCCCTCCCTGCTTCCTCTCTTGAACTACCATAGGGCTTACCCATTCAAATTCCTCTATTGGTTATATGATTCCAGCCTCCAACATCCTGCCAATTTCTTCTTTCACTTTTTGCTTATATATTGGGTTTAGTATATATGGTCTCTGTCTGATCGATCTCACCTCATATCTGAGAGGTATCTTCATTTCACCTAGCTCTCCTACTATGCATTTAATTTCCATGAATGTTTTTGGGAACATGTTGTTGTACTCACATAGTAAGTCTGCTATTCTTTCTATTGTTTGCTCATCCCAGTAGTCTCCAATGTTGGCCATTTTGGGATTCTCAATTGTCCCAATGTTGATTTTCTTCACCTTGATTAGCACAACAAATACTTCTAATTCGAGAGGTGGACCTTCCACCTGTCTTTCACCTTCAACTTATGTTATCTGAACATTTTGCAGGTCATCTTCATATGGTGCTTCTTCCTACACATGGTAGCATGACAATAGTTCTTTTACTGTTTGTCTATTCTATTGTTGATCTTCTGTCATAAGTTCAACTTCTGGTTCTTTAATGAATATCACCCCTATGATTTGTTTGAGTGTTGAGTCTATGTTGGGTTTCTCATGTTCAAATGAGAACGTGACTATAAAATTATGTTGTAATATTGTCCAGTCCTTAGTTCCTCTACACAATTCCTAGTCTGTATATGAGTTTGTTGGAATCCCTTCTAATGTGTGAATAAAGTGATGAGGTCATTCCTATGGTCATGTCATCCTCCATAATGTTTTTCACTTTTCCAAATGTTCTTTTGGTTGCCCCTATCCATCACATTTATGTAGTTTGTTGCTTCCTTGTTCTGCGCCAAATCTGATGTGCAATAACCACTTACATCGGTATGAGTCCTTGACTATCTCATTATGCACACCCCACCATGTTGCAGGTGTTTCCTTGAGTGTTATATCCAAATATAGGAGTGTCTGATTTTATAACACTTCATATTCGTATCTTGTTAAGAATGCTTCTAATTCATTCATGCCATGGAAGATGGGAGTTTCCCTCATCTTCGTACCTACCCATCTTACTGCGCGGTTTATTCTTGCACATCTTCTTGTAGAGACTTCATGTAACCTCTGCTGTGAATTCTCTAAGCCTGTATCTGAGTCCGACGTGCATGACGTGATACTTATCCAACTGAGTACCCCATCTATAGTTGGATTCACATCATCTTCTTCTCATGCGGTTGTTTTGTACAACTGGTTAATTTCCTCCATGTCTAAACAAGTGAGTTCTACAAACCTTTCCCCTTCTAATGGATCTAATGGTGCAATGAATTTGTATTCTCATGACTCGAATGTCATCTTCCTTGTCTTTAAGTTGATTATGGATTGATTTTCAAATTCCCAATCCAATCCAAGCAATGTCGAATAAGGTGTTGTGCCATCCCCTATCTCTATCACTACTAAATTGTCTTTAGTGTGCACTCGATCTAGATCTACTGTCACCCCCTTTAGCCTTCCAATTGCTAGAACTCTGTGTTGATTTTCGAGTTTCAGCTAAACAGGTGAATATCCTAATGTGGGCTCTCCCATACATTTCCAGGTCATCTTGGGTAACACATTTACTTTGGATCCTAAATCCAATATAATATCTCGCATGTTGAAATCTCCAATGTTGTCATTCGGTTAGAATTCTCTGCTTGTTCTTCTCCTTGTATGTAGATGATTAACTGTTTTATGTTATAGCTTTCCTTCTACCTCTGTGCTACATATTTCTAACATATCTTGTAACACTTTAATAGATGATGGGTCATTTAGTAGTTTGAGATAGGATTGAAAATAAATATTAATCATACTTACTTGTCCTATGGGTTATGCTTCTTTAGTGTGATCCAATGATGAAGGCATTGTTTATGCTGGTACTTCATGCTTATTTCATGCAGTTGATGTCAATGAAATATCTGGCTTCAATAATTCTTGTCTGGTGTGCTTGAATATCTCCTTTTCGTTCTGCACATCAAATTGCTTATGCGGTTCAACATTCTTCTTCACCCATTGGTGTTGTGTTGGATCTTCTCTTATTGCATTGTTTCATGTGTTAGCTCCTCCACGCGTAACTATGTTGATGTTTCTTCCATCATCCCTTGCTTCCGACGAAATCCACTGAACAATATGATTGTTTTGATTTCTCTTTTCTTGGATATTCCCTAATAGTGTAGGACATTTGTCTATGTCATGTTCTGACACGCGACAATACATACATGTCGCAGGTGGAAGTGGACATTATCTTGCATATTGTCATGTTTTTTGGCAAGTGTGGCATAACATTGGTCATATGCCTCTTACAAAGCCTCATCTTCCTCTTCCTCCACCTCTATAGACAACTTGATCTCCTCGTGGTGCATTGTACTAGGGAACCTGGTTATATTGTGCGAGATTATAGTGTGGTTGTGTGGTATTGTACTGCGACTGCACATTGTTATATTGTTTTTGTGCAGTGTTATACGGGGATGTTACTTAGTGCAATGCCCCATATTTTGACCTTAGGTAGTTAGAACATTGTTGTTTACTAATCTTAAAAATTCAAAGTTAATCATTTGTTTGGAGTCAGTTAGACATTGAGATGTGTACCTCTAGACCTATTTGTATGTTACATGATATATGCTCATGACAAAGATAGTTATTTGATTATTTGAACATGAAAATTAAAATGGGCAAGTTTGATACATGTATACCA
>SNQJ01S0078801.1:64821-96889 GCA_010110895.2 Picea sitchensis
GGGGGGGGGGGGTCCGAAATACCGCTCTTCATGAGAAAAACCACTTTTTCCTTTTTCTTGCCATTTTGGCCTGTTTTACCATGTCCTCTTTCAGATCAATTTTTGGGTAAACGGAGATGGATTTTAAAAATCCGAGAGAGATTGTTTCTCATCACGGGCTGAAGAACAAAAACCTCTCTCAGTTTTTCCAGCGGAGTTATGAGCAGGGAGAATCGAAGACATCTTCGAGGCCTATTTTTCTAGATTTTCAATTTTCCGTTTCAGTCCCGATCTTGCAGGAGCTGTTACAGCCATCTGGGGACGAATTTGGCGAAACCGAAGGAGGTTTTTGTCCAGCACATGCCCATATAAAATAACCTTTTTCAATTTTCTACTAGGTGTCATCATTCAATAGAAAAACATGTCTGTTCAGACCCCTTTTTCACAGAAAACCGGTCTGTCTTTCATGGTAGAAAACTCCAAATTTTGTGGGAGTGGTGGCTATTTTTGGCCGAGGCGGTTAAACCGACTTCTGAAACTTATTGAAATGATCTATGCTATTTATTCATATGATTTTAATGTAAAAGGGTTTGACCTGTGGAAAGATTTTGGCCCTTTTTGGCTGGACTATGGGCCTTTTTACTTCATGAGGTTTCTCTGTAATTTTGGAATGACAAATCAGTGATGGAGGAAATGATTTACAGGATTCTCATGTAGAAGAGTTGGTGGTGTGTCCCTTGTTTGTTTTAAATTATCTTTCTGCTATCATTCAAGCATTTCCATTTCTTATTATTGAAAAACAGTTAATGGAGAAGAATTTATGCGTGCATACTCTTTGTCCAAATTTTTCAATAATCTTTATGTTTTCCTCTAAAACTCAGTCTANATTCAAGCATTTCCATTTCTTATTATTGAAAAACAGTTAATGGAGAAGAATTTATGCGTGCATACTCTTTGTCCAAATTTTTCAATAATCTTTATGTTTTCCTCTAAAACTCAGTCTATGAATTCTTAACTGCTCATTTGCTCTATTTTTCCTTCCCCTTTTCTTCCTCAAATTGACACTCTTTAAACTTGATTCGATCCAACAGTTGTTACTATCTTGCCTTGTGGAGACATTTACCTCTAGATTTGAGTTGATCATTGTCTTATAAATCTACCCCATAGCCCAATGGTGATCTGAGAAACTCGTCAACCACATCCTCATATAAATATTTTGAAAAACCCCAACCCATGTTCTTCATAATTAGCCTAATACCTATTTAAACAAAGCTGTATCAAACAGAGATATCCCTCTTCGAGTCTCGGAGGGCTAGATCCCAGACTCGAAGTGGTTTTGATGTTGCCTCTGTGACTGCCTTACAACCTTGGAAAAATTACAGAGTGCTAACACTTGTCACACTCGTTAAAATTGTTTTGAATTGACATCTAATCGGTGCTAGTTTATCCCTTTTTCGAACCGACTAGACTATTGTCGAAAAAGGTACCCCAATGGAGTTTCCTTTTATGTTTTTTTAGACTCTCTAAATATGAAAAACCACCGAGCTTACCTTCTCTGGGACTTACATTGAAGGACGTTACCATTGTGTGTTCTATCAACTGTATGTGCATCCTTTACCCATCAGCCTAGTAACAGTTTGCCCTTGCATCTTAACACCTTTGGCCACTGGAGGATTTTTCCCGAGTATCATTTCTTTAGAACATCAGTCTTGTCCTTGTGTCTTGAGCTTGTATGTTTGTTGTACGTGTTCCTCCATTGTAACGTAATATTCCTTTATTCCTTTCTTAGAATCATCAGAAAGAAAAAAAAAAATCAAATATACCCCAAAAAGAGGATGGGAAAAGTATTTTCTTTATTGGCAGCATCACGAGTCGCCCTTGGATAAAGCACATATGTCCGTTTGATTCATCAGACTTTGGGATGTAGTACGAACTTAGGAAGATTTTCTCATTATATAGAGTTGTGTCCTCCACCGTTTGGTTACTCTTCCAAACATATAGAGAGTTTGCGTTGCCTCCTGCTTCGTAGACTTATGATTAACAACATATGATGCCTGAGTCTTATCACTTGTCGTGCTATTGTCCAAGGGAAGTTTGTCACTAAGCCTGAGTCGGCCCCTCTGCAATCTGTCTCTTGTCCGCATACCCGACCATCCTGAACATCCAATCAATTCTTTGCTCAAAATCACTGAAGCCTTCAGTCCGAACATCAAGATTATCAAGTCCATAACCGACGAGCCGTTGAAGACCTCTGGGTAGTGTAGTCGTATACTCATATTACACTCCTACCCGAGTTTTAGAAGATTTTGAAGTTGTTCCTCGAGCTCTGAAGTACAGTCATCAGGCTGAATCAACTTCTGGGATATGGATACTTTATATGTATATCTTTCTGATTTCGAGATGTAGCTCCACTGTGTATTGTTTGCGGCTACTCTTCATAGTTGTTTGACATGGATCTAAAGTGTATTTGATTGGTAGCCATGGTTCTATTTTATCCCGAGCATGGGTATGCCCGCCTCGGTGAGACATTTGATATTTTTGCAGACAACACCTCCTGATTCCTGATTCCTGGGCTCACTCATTCAGCATATCAGTACAGATTGGTAAAGATTGGTAATGTATTTCGGCCATCAGATGCTCTTCTGACCTCACACATTAGGGGGCATGTGTTATAACCCTAAATTGCACCACACATATTTACTTGGCATCAGGCCAACTCATATCCCTTCCTTGCCAAAGCCATGCTGAATAAACTCTTAAAAAGCCTCTTAAAACAAGTGACACGCGCCCTAAACCACTACTGCACGCATTGGAATGCTGGCAGGCCTACTACTGCACGCGTTGGAACGTTGGTTGGCCTACTACACCCCGCGTTTACCTAACAAAGCACAAAAACAGGAAAGTTTCCGATGGGAAAACAAGCTATGGGTTAGTTAACTAGAACTCCCGGCCATGCATGGCCGAGAGTTCGTCCAAAACCCTAGCTCCTTCTAGCCTATAAAAGAAGGGGTAGGGGTACTATTTGGGAGAGGAAAATTATAGCAAAGAAAATCTGCCCAATTGTCGAATCCATTTGTCCCAACCCTTTAGTCTTTCCTCAAGCCTAAGGAGAATTCAAGCAAAGAAGTTGGAGGACAAAGAAGAGGAGGAGCCCAGGATCAGGATCAAGGAACGGTGGCCGGTCTCTATCATTATTGTAAGTTGATTCATCTTGAGATCAATAAAAGAATACTTTTTCATCCCAATGCACAAGTTATATATGTTTTATTTGATTTATGCTTAATCTCTAACCCTCAAGTAGAAAAATAGCATGCATGCATAGTGTTTTGTATTGGTTGCAGGATTGTCTTTGGAAGGAGCAGCGCAAGCAAGCGGACATAGCACAACGGAGGATCTACACCAAACATCAGTAAAAAGGTTAGTAGGTCTTTTCCATGCTTGTGTGTGAAAAAGGGGTTTGAGTTTTGGGGTGATAGGTTAAAAGTGATTTCTTTAGGGTCATGATTTGCATGCAAGTTTAGACCTAGCTTGTTAGTCCGTAGGGTATTATTTCCCAACAACAATGTGGTACACCAAAACAATTATCTTTTGTCCTTACCTTTGTTATGGTTTAGCTGAAATGTTAATTTCTTCAAATCCTCCGTCAACTCCTCTATGGATGGACATGTCTTATGATATTGGATCTCTTCCAGTTGTAGGGATTCCTGCAGAGCCTCTGCTTGAGTCTGAAACTTTTTTTTTTCACAAGGGGTGTTTCAAGTGTGGGAGTAGTGAATTGAAAAACAAATGCCTATGCTACATATCTATCATGACATACTTTATCTTTCCTTTCAATGGTTTGAATCTATGGTCAATATCCCACAGATATTATCCTAGTTTTTGTCTAATCTATATCATCTCATTCATGTATTGATCCTCTGAACTAGGCTTCTGTAATTCACTTATCAATATCTTTTTGATATCTCCAATCATTCTAGGTGTCCCTGATGGACTATTTGCAGCTAAGCTCATGTACCAATCTAGTGTGTGATATATTAGCATGATATCTAACTATGTAATTTTAGTATCCTCATCTATGATATGTTTTTCTTCCCAGATCTTTTCACAAATGAACAAGTTCTTATCAGGGACCTCTGATGCCTCTCCTTTGAATTCTAGTAACCTAATGGTTGGATCATGTCCTGCCATCCTGAATGTTGAACTACTACCTCTGCATGGTGTATATACTTGACTAATTCTTCTTGAAGTGGCTACCCCAATTTTGTTTCCCTATGTATATGTACTTCCTTCTGTCTTCCTTCTCTCAAAATTCAGTTTTCTAAATGGTGGTGTTTTCATTGGTGTATTAGTCGCACATGGATTTATGTGTTCCACACTGAGACTAATATGGATAGGAGAGCTACCTTTTATTCTCACTCTTGTACCTTTTTTCTTCCTCTCATATGTCACACAAAGTATTTCCTCAATCTTCTCCACAACCTGTAGATCCTCTACCTCTTCTTCATCACTTGCCAATCCCTCCCTCACAACTACAAATCTCTTCTTGGTGTCCATGTTATATTGGTAGGGTACTCCACTACGCGTTCTTCCAGTTGTTTCCATGATCTGTTTCATATGGTATTCATTGAACATGATCGTGTCCAAGGCCTACTCCTTCATTACTTTATTTATTTCTCCCTCCATTTCTCCTTCACCTATTAGTTCTTCCCCCCTTCCCCCATGCACACAGAGAAGTTTAGATGTCTGAGGCCACTGCCATTACACCTTTGTTATATAGTAATATCTTAATAGAAGTATATAGAGATCTAATATAACTACCTCCATGTCCCTTCAATAACTCTTGATCTGTTGCACTATAATACTTCGTCGTATCTACTACAAATTATGTGATAAATCCTGCAACAATGTTATCTAACCATAAATCTACTGCACGCATAAATTTATTGTCAACTTGTTGTAACTACGTGATCTCTACAAGATTCCACTCTAGCTGTCTGATCCAATTTGTAGGATGGTTGTATTTCAAAATTGATATCCACTCCTACAATACATGTGAGAATTCACAAAACAAATACTTCATGCAAGTCGTTGAATACATACTTGTCCAAATATTTGTGCGGTGTTAACTTCAAGTTTATATTGTCTTTCTGTGCAAAATACAACTCCTTTGTTTTCAACAAACTCTTTATCTATGCTTTTGTTGGGTTCCAAGGTCTCAACATCCCCTTTTAGTTTCTCATTCTATTAACATCTTGGCGTTCGATCTGGCATTCTTTTGACGCATCTTCAACAAATCTCAATCACTCAATCCCATCTTGTTCCAACCAACCGAAAATGGAACCATTTGTTGGTTTGTTATTATAGTTTATTAGTTATCTACTCTTATCTTACCTCACTATCACAGATTGACCAAGGTTCAGATTTAACAAACTTCCAACAAAATACAGCTAAAACTATCGCCCCCCTTAGTAAACCAGAAGCCAATGCAGCACATAGGGTGTACTGTGCAGTATCACCCAAGATATATCTATGGGTGGTTTCAATACTTAGGTTCTTGTAGCCTAGGAATGAGTGGAGATCTTTGGTTGTACCTTGTAATATTTATTTATTTAATCTAACATCTGATTAAAGAAGTCATTCTATTCATGCATGTGGAGTATCATATATAACTATATGTTTCATTCATTCATCTAGAAATTACTTATAAGAACAATAGAGGTGCATACATTCAATCATACAACACAAGTTTTACCATGATTCACCCCCTCCTGGGATATGTACACAAAGATCTGGCTCTCAAGCTCTCTATTATATTTCAGTAATATTGCGCGTTTTTACAGTCTTTAATCTTACACTCTCAACAGGCTTCCTGATCCCTGTGAAGCTGACTATATCGCACCAGGATCCTCATCCTATGATCTAACCCTCAAGATCAAGTTTCTCAATGCTCCTATAGCTCATCAACTTACGGAATAATACAGTTCTTACAAACCTTACAACTTCTAGAATCTTTATGTTTCCCACCAGTCCCCCTCTAGACCTCCTAAGTATTACTTATATATATTATTGGCTCATCATCCATTACAATACATTGAAAAAACCCTAACCCTAACATTATTAGGTCTCCCTTGCATGCATGCCTCACATGCTTCCTTTGCACCTGCTTCTTTCCCTTCCAGTTGTCCTTTCTTCCCTTCGTTCTTTTCCTTGCAAAAATGTCATTTTCCCTTGAATGGGTATTCATCCAATAGTACCCAACTTTCCAAGGAAGAGGTATGAATTTATTTTTTCTCTTTTCATGGAAAAAATGAAACCAGTAGTTGTATCGCCTTGCTATTTCAGCAACAAACATTTTGTTAGATATGTGGCATGGAAGGAAGGAAGGATTTTCCTTGGAACCAAAAATCCTTATAATGTTATAATTCTCCATTTGTTCCAGTGTCCCCTTCCTATCTAGGAATTTACTCACCTAGTCATACATCCAAGGAGTGTCGTTTCCAAACACCAAGCCTTTAAAAAATGAGACAAATTTATTAAAAACTTCATAAAAAATTTGGGAGGCCTTGTGCCTCCATAATGTTTGATACCAAAAGGTTAGTGGGTCAAATTCGTAGTTTACCTTCTGGTGCAGACCTTCACCCTGGCACGTCCGCGATCACCAGGACCTTCTCTAACTTTGGCCCGAAGAACGTGAATGCTCCTCTAATTCCCTCTCGGGAATTCTTCACCCACAACACTCTCCAATGATCTCCCTTAACAATTGGGAAATCAGACTTCACGATTTCGCGAATCCTATGGTCGCGTACTTCTTGCTTCATGAATCACCGAACCCTGATATGGGTCAATCATTGAATTTCTCCCCTTCTATTATCGAGGATCTCCCTATCGGGATATCGCTACTCGTGATGTCAACACTTTGGATTTCCAAAACCTGAACCCCGATGGTCCGATCCTCCGATACAATGCCACCTGTACTCCACTAGCTCCCGGGGTCCCACACTGCCACGTCACCTCGGGATTTCATGGATTGCGAATCCAACCTACAAGAGTTCTCTGTCGTCAAGAACCGCGATTCTCTGAACCCCGAGATATTGGGATTCTTTGACACATGTTCCCACGATCAACGACTCAGAGCTTATCGGAGTATCGCTCTTCGCGATATCGCTACTCCTACTCCAGCAACTTGGTGCTCCAACTCGCGATATGTCGATATGCGATGGAACCTGCAGATCTAACGGTTCATATGACCCCTGATCGACGACACTGCTCCCATCTAAAATTCGAGCTTCTAATGCTCGCACTGTAACCTCCGTGCACCTTTACAAGATCTAACGGCCCTTAGGCTCTCGTGAAATCCCTCTAGGGAATTTCAACCGTCCATTCCTCCTTTTCTCTTCTGTGCGCTCCTCCTCATGAGGTTAAACCATGCGTCAATCATCCCGATCCAACGGATGACGAGATTTCTTCTTGGAATCCGACGACTGTCGATCTTCCTCTCATGTACGCTCCTCCTGAGGTACCTCTGGACGTGGAAATCCAACGGTCCAGATATTCCTTCTCCACCGATCTGACGGTTGTTGTGCTCCCTCGAGCTTCCTATTCTTTCTTCCCAGACTTGGAGGAATCCTTCGTTCCCAAAGGCTTCTACCTTTGTGTTTTCTTTTCCTCTGATGGACCCTCAACTTGAGTCTCGCTGATACGCGTAAAAGCACTGCCCTTCCTGAGCTTCTGTCCTCGAATCCTCAGCGGATTCTTTGACTCCTGTTCTCCTGCAGAGTCTCTATACACACATGGTGTTGTATCTCATGAGCTTCGACGAATACTCGGACCCCTTAGGGGATTTAGTATTCCTCCTCCCTCTGTTGGAGAATATCGATGCCTTCCTGGCTTCCTACTCAAGCAACCTCCTTGCTGAGTCTTTCTAGGTATTCAGCAACCCAATACAGGTCCCTGAATGGACTCTGCTTTCTGCTTCAGAACTTCAAGAGTTCTCTCCTCCTGTGCCTGCCTGGACACTTACTCAACACCCTCCCGGTGGAGTCTCTTTCCTCAGAACACTCAACAATCCTGGGTTTCTTCCGTGTAACCTATACACTTGCTCAATGCCCTTCTGGCAGAGATTCTCAGAATCCTCGGTGATTCTGGTCTTTCACGAAATCACAGCAGAGTTCCTTCCCTCAACACCTCTTGCATGCGCTCAATTCCCACTTGGCAGAGCTCTTACAGAATCTTCAGTGATTCTGTCTGCAACTGTGTTCTCACCCACACAGCCCTTGCCTCTTGAGGTATTCAGCAACCTCAAAGGTCCTCTTCTCTTGAGTTGATGATCCCAGTCATGTGCCTTAGCACGTCTTTGTCTAACTCCGCAGAGTTCAGAAGTGCACTCTTGCACTGGTATTCAGAGACCGCAGCACTCTGTCACGCCCTCATGGCATGAAACCTCAAAGACCTCACCTAAAATCAAAACAAACCCTACATAATGCATCCAAATAACATACATTCACAGCATATTCAAAGAACACATACAGGCATACATATAAGACAGAATAATGCAGGAAAAACTGCTCTGGTTATATTAAAAATGGCAATGCCTGTATTTTACAAAGGTGTTCCTTGAGCTCTCTCTGGATCTCTCCTACTCTACTACCACTCCCTCAAAATGAGATCTGAATATCTCTTTTACCTAAGGGGATCTTAGCGCTTCCCTCCAGGATTTACCTACTCTATTAAATTACAATCAATGGGTTGTATAGTCCAGGATCTGGAACTAGATCTCAGCCATACAACACATTAAATGCCTATCTTATCTACAGCCTACGCAAAGGCATGGATTCCATGGCTCAACAGCCTATGCACATTTAATTACATTCATTTTAAATTCAAATGAGGCTGCGCCTCTCTTTTAGCATATGAATGCATGCGCGCTGACGTCGCTGCCTGGCTGGCTGACTGACATGGAGCGATGCTCCTGCATCATACTCCACAGCTGCAAAAATCATGAGCTCCTGCTCATGAGCTTCCCCTCTGAGTTGTTGGAAATCCTCCTGGATCCCAAACAAGCCTTTGGAGCTTTTCATCTGCTCCATTCTGCTGCTGTTGTTGTTGCTTCTGCAGCGCTACTGCTGTTGCTCTCCTTCTGCCCAGCTGCTCCTTGCTGGCAGTGCCTGCTGACTTCAACATCAGCTCTCTGATCTCCTCGATCACTTCATCCAGTTGCTTCAGTGGTTGGTTTTGTTGTTGCAGTCTCCTCAGCTGCAAAAAATTTTGGCCATTGGGCAGATCATCATGATTTCCCATGCCATCTTCTTCATTTTCATCCTTATCTCCATCTTCATCTGTGGCCTCAAGCTGCCACTCTGCTGCAGACTTCAGCTCTGCAGTCTCTCTTTGACTGACTTGTTGCTCAGTCATTCTCTTCTCTGATAGCTCAAATTCTGTCAGTTCTCTTGCTGGCTCTGGATTGTTCAGCCAATCCTCCAGCATCTCCAGCTCCATCTCCCATGGAGTAATAAATATTCCTGCCTACTCTTCGGCTTCCTTCGCTGCTAGCTTCAGTGCTACAGCTTCTTTATTTTCAGCTCCCTTGCTGAATGTGTTGAGGCATTCCTCAGAATGCTTGCTTTCCCCTTCTGCTTCTACTTCTTCTTCTGCTGTCAGCTTCAATGCTACAACGCTCTCAGTTTCCTGACTGGAAGTAATGAGTCCTTCCTCGGAATGCTCATTCTTTTTCCCTTCATCTGCTTGGGCAGTCTCAAATGTCTGCTCCAAATTCCTTTTGACAGTCATCTCCAACTGTGACTGTTTTGATGTTGCACCATCTGCAACAGAATTGTCTTCCTCCTCCTGGGAAAATGGTAAAAACAACTCGATTACCCCAATCATCAGAATATCATTCTGATCTTCCTCCTCTGTCAGCTGCATCTGCTGAGCTACTTGCGAGCTTATTTTCTCTGTCAGCTCCCCTCGCTGAATCTGACTTCTCAATTCATCCTTGCCCATCTGGCAATATGGGATGCTTCCGCTGTTGCTTCCCTGGAAGACCATGAGATCAAATGATCCCATATTTATCAGCAACCTTTGCTGAATTGAATTCTCCATCGAGCCCATGAGTCCTTGAGATGGCCTCGCAATTTTATCTCTGCCCTCCTGGAAGTCCAATACGCTTCCACTGCCCACCTGGCAGTCTTTGATGCTTCCGCTGCCTCCCTGGAAGTCTTTGAGATCCTGCAGTGATCTCTAATCATCGCCCAACTGGCAATGCAAAATTCCTTCACCGTCCTCATGACAGCCCTTCAGATCCTCAGCTGATCTCAATTTGTTTCCCTCTTGGCAATCTGGAATTTCTTCTGCTCCGTCCTCCTGGCAGTCCTTGAGATCATCAGATGATCCCAATTCATCTCCTTCATCATCCCAATCATCGATACTTCTCCCAGTCTCCGGCATACAGTAATCAATCATCTCTTCTTCTATAGCCTTGAGGTTTTCAACATACCTCAACCATTTTCTCAACAACCTGCGTTGTCTTCTGACCATTAACTCTCTGACTGGCCATTTTGCTTTTTCCTTCTTCATGGGAAATTTGCGCATTCGTCTCCTCCTATCCTGCCGCATCCGCAGTTCCATCTTCTCTATGTCTGCTTTTGATTCATAGAGCTTTCTAATCTCTTCTGCTTCCCATTCGACAAGATTTTCTGCCTTGCTCTTCTTTCTATGGTCTTCAGTAGCCATCTTGTTGTCCCTGTCTGCCTCTCCGGAAAACCTGTTGTTGTCACTCCTACAATCTCGAGTGCTCGGCTTCATCCTACAGTCCCGATGACTGCATTCCTTGATTGTTTCCTACCTGCAAACAACCACTTACAGAGTCTTCAGTAACTCTGTCTTCTTCCTTCTCTTCTTTCTCCTCTTGCCTGAAATATACAGACAAGAAATAGCTATGATACCACTTGGTGCAGACCTTCACCCTGGCACATCCGCAATCACCAGGACCTTCTCTAACTTTGGCCCAAAGAGCGTGAATGCTCCTCTAATTCCCTCTCAGGAATTATTCACCCACAACACTCTCCAATGATCTCCCTTAACAATCGGGAAATCAGACTTCGCGATTTCGCGAATCCTATGGTCGCGTACTTATTGCTTCACGAATCCCCGAACCCCGATATGGGTCAATCATTGACTTGCTCCCCTTCTATTATTGGGGATATCCCTATCGGGATATCGCTACTCCCGATGTCAATACTTTGGATTTCCAAACCCCGAACCCCGATGGTCCGATCCTCCGATACAATGCCACCTGTACTCCACTAGCTCCTGGGGTCCCACACTACCACGTCACCTCAGGATTTCATGGATCGCGAATCCAACCTACAAGAGTTCTCTGTCGTCGAGAACCCCGATTCTCTGAACCCCGAGATATTGGGATTCTTTGACACGTGTTCCCATGATCAATGGCTCAGAGCTTATCGGAGTATCGCTCTTCGCGATATCGCTACTCCTGCTCCAGCAACTTGGTGCTCCAACTCGCGATATGCCGATATGCGATGGCACGTGCAGATCTAACGGTTCATATGACCCCCGATTGACGGAACTGCTCCCATCTAAAATTCGAGCTTCTAATGCTCACACTGTAACCTCCGTGCACCTTTACAAGATCTAACGGCCCTCGGGCTCTCGTGAAATCCCTCTAGGGAATTTCAACCGTCCATTCCTCCTTTGCTCTTCTATGCACTCCTCCTCATGAGGTTAAACCGTGTGTCAATCCTCCCGATCCAACGGATGACGGGATTTCTTCTTGGAATCCGACAGCTGTCGGTATTCCTCTCATGTACGCTCCTCCTGAGGTACCTCTGGACGTGGAAATCCAATGGTCCAGATCTTCCTTCTCCACCGATCCGACGGTTGTTGTGATCCCTTATCTTCCTGTGCTTTCTTCCCAGACTTGGAGGAATCCTTCGTTCCCAAAGGCTTCTACCTTTGCATTTTCTTTTCCTCTGATGGACCCTCAACTTGAGTCTCACTGATATGCATAAAAGCGTTTCCCTTCCTGAGCTTTTGTCCTCGAATCCTCAGCGGATTCTTTGACTCCTGCGCTCCTGCAGAGTCTCTATACACACACGGTGCTATCTCTCCTGAGCTTTGACGAATACTCGGACCCCTTAGGGTATTTAGTCTTCCTCCTCCCTCTGTTGGAGAATATCGATGCCTTCTTGGCTTCCTGCTCAAGCAACCTCCTTGCTGACTCTTTCTAGGTATTCAACAACCCAATACAGGTCCCTCAATGGACTCTGCTTTCTGCTTCAGAACTTCAAGAGTTCTCTCCTCCTGTGCCTGCCTGCACACTTACTCAACACCCTCCCGGTGGAGTCTCTTTCCTCAGAACACTCAACAATCCTGGGTTTCTTCCGTGTAACCTATACACTTGCTCAATGCCCTTCTGGCAGAGCTTCTTAGAATCCTCGGTGATTCTGGTCTTTCACGAACTCACAACAGAGTTCCTTCCCTCAGCACCTCTTGCATGCGCTCAATGACCACTTGGCAGAGCTCCTACAGAATCTTCAGTGATTCTGTCTGCAACTGTGTTCTCACCCACACAGCCCTTGTCTCTTGAGGTATTCAACAACCTCAAAGGTCCTCTTCTCCTGAGTTGATGATCCCAGTCCTGTGCCTTAGCACATCTTTGTCTAACTCCGCAGAGTTCAGAAGTGCACTCTTGCACTGGTATTCAGAGACCGTAGCACTCTGTCACGCCCTCATGGCATGAAACCTCAAAGACCTCACCTGAAATCAAAACAACCCCTGCAGAATGCATCCAAATAACATACATTCACAACATATTCAAAGAACACATACAGACATACATATAAGACAGAATAATGCAAGAAACACTGCTCTGGTTATATTAAAAATGGAAATGCCTGTATTTTACAAAGGTGTTCCTTGATCTCTCTCTGGATCTCTCCTACTCTACTACCACTCCCTCAAAATGAGATCTAAATATCTCTTTTACCTTAGGGTCTTTTAGCGCTTCCCTCTAGGATTTACCTACTCTATTAAATTACAATCAATGGGCTGTCTAGTCCAGGGTATGGAACTAGATCTCAGCCATACAACACATTAAATGCCTATCTTATCTACAGCCTGCGCAGAGGCATGGCTTCCATGGCTCAACAACCTAAGCACATTTAATTACATTCATTTTAAATTCAAATGAGGTTGCACCTCTCTTTTAGCATATGAATGCATGCATGCTGACGTGGATGGCTGGTTGGCTGACTGACATGGAGCGATGCTACTGCATCACCTTCTTACACACAAATAATCTTAGAAACTGACAGTAATGTGCTATCGCGAAAACCAATTAACATGACATAAATAATTTCTTCTCCTTCTTGTATTGCGACAATTCGGAAGATATTTCAATGGAAGTCAACTTACCCCAATCAAAGATGGCTTGTTATTTGACCATAACATATAGAATGTACAAAATCATCCAAGAAATGTTGGTTGTAGTTTCTTGTCCTGATATCCTCATGAAAATCCATGCAATTTCTCAAAAAGGATTTTTAAATGAGCCAACCTACAATCTCGTGGTGTCCTCGGGGACGACCATTGGTTTCTCTAGGAATTCAGGTAGGAGGTCCAATCCATTGTCATGCTCCTTTAATAACTCCCTAAAATATTCTCCCTTGAAGGTAAGCATTGGCTAGGTAAGTCTCAACATATTACAGAATACCTGAGGTGATAGAGAGACATGGGAATGGTCGTGCAAATGAATATTCTATTGGCTTGGAATATATCTCTCGGCGCACCAGGTGACCAACTCAATACAGTCAAATACTTCTAGTACACAACCTGTGCACACAATTCCAAACGTCCAGATTGCTTCCTTCTAGGCAGAAGGGGATGAATAGTAGGAATATGCTCTGGACCACTGAAAACTCTGGTCCTCGCACCCGAAAATATTTATTGTATATCCACATAACTGTTGTTGAGTTGCTACCATAAGTTGACGAGAACATTCCTTTTCTTCAGATAATTTTTAAAATGAACGTTGGAGGGCGATAATATAATCCTCTGTAAATCCTGGTTTATTGCCTTTTAATAGGAAATCTCCTCGAGCCTTTCACTTATTAATGACAATCCTTTCAAACCTATATGGTTATTTTTTAGCATTAAAAGCATAATAAATGTGCATTGGGAAGGGCATGAGGGTGGCAGGGAAAAACACATTGTAGGTAGAATGAGACTTGGAAGTTCGCGGAGTCTGGGGGTCAAATTGTAGATCACAAAAAAATTTGGTGCAAGATGTATATCACAAAACATGGGGGCATGAGAGTTTGATCCCACCACCCAGGAACCTACAATCATAAAATTGGCTAAGTATGGAAAATCACGACGGTCGGTCAGACTCATGATGTGATGTTATAGATGGAGGTGAGGATGCTTAAGTCCTCCAATCCAGGAACTTGTTGTCTGAAAAATTGCAACTAAGTATAAAACTAGAAAGGAATAGTAGAAGGGAAAAAAAGGAGGGAAAAACAGGTAAGTATAGAAGAGGGAAAAGAAAGGGAGAAAATAATTTGGGAAAATAGAAAAGGGGAGGGAAATTTCGAAAGTGAGAAATGATCTCAACACCTCCCAAACACATTCCTATCTTAGAAGGGTCGAGGTATCTTTCCAAAATCGTTGAGTAAAAGGGCATGGGATAAGAATATGAACAATAGATTCATTTTATTCTTTACAGAGAGGGCATCAACCTGGGTGCCTCTTCCTCATATTGTCGCAAGTAGGGACCTTGTCATTTATAGCAGACCACATGAAAATTTTAGCCTTATAAGGAAATTTTAACTTCCATAAACCTCTCAACCAACAACAAGTCTCCCTTTGAAGAAAAATAATATTTAGAGCAATATAACCCAATTTGGGAGTATAGACCCCACACAGAGCCTTTTGTTGGACCATTTCGTCCTCTCGATTAGTAATCCTGATATGCCCAGCCCTAAGATTTGAGATACAATTATTGCATAACAAAGAGTGATTGTCATCTAATCCCAAATACACATAGATCCTCCACCCTTACAACCACAGGGAAGTTGAAACCAAGTCCCAAATTTGATGTAAAAAGTGAATATATTGTAGATGGATCCAAGAAATAAGATCATTTGTTAGAATATGTGAGTTCCCTCTCTCTATATAGATATCATCCCTGATATGAACATGATTACCTCTGCCAACTCTCCAGACCAAGTCGCCACCCACCACCGGGAAAAAAGAAACCAAAACTTTACAAATTATGGAGCAATTTTAGTGGGACTTTACTGGTCTCCCAATACATTCATCCAAAGAATCCAAATGAATGTATTTATGTTTCATCATAGTGTTTGATAGGTCTTAATTTGAAAGAATATTCCAACTGACTTTATCTGCCAATGCTTTTGAGAATAAGAAAATATTATTTAAACCCAAACCACCCAAATCTTTGGGCCGAGCAAGTTGCTCCCATTTTTCCAAAGGTGAAGTATATTAATCTTGAGACCTGTACCATATGAATATAAAACATATATGCTTGGAATTTTCTAAAATTCCCTTTGGAATCCAAGAAAGAGACATCCAGTAAACATGGATGGCTTCCAACACCGATTTTTCCATGGTTAACCTTCCATCCCTAGACAACCACCTGAAATTCCTGAATATTAGCCTCTTTTCCATCTTGGCCAAAATCCACCTCCAATCCTATTTGCGATAAAAAAAATAGGATTTATATGGAAATCTGGATATTTAATATCATCAGAGAAATTCTGAGTCAGAAAAAGGAAGAAATATTGATAAGCTTTGACAACCTCTTCCTCCAACCCATTGAATGTAAGGGTATATTTTTTAGGATTGATTATCATCCATGTGATAAACGAAAGAGATTAAGTATTTCTACTAACTTCTTTGCATCCCTAGGCTGACCACTGCAGAAAATAATCACATCATCGAAAAAAATAAAATGGCTAATTCTAAGACCCAAGGCGATCATAATATCTTGAAATTTTCCTGCACTGAAATGCAACCCAATGGATCTGCTTAAACCCTTTGCTACGAGAATAAAAAGAAGAGGGGAGAGAGGGAAAACTTGTCTAAGGCCCCTTTCCAAAGTGAAAAAAGGTGAGGCTACACCATTAATGAGCACCAAAAAGGAGACTGAAGAAATGTAGGCCATCACCCATTCGACGAAAGGAATATCCAACCCCAAGTGAGTGAGAAGAAGCCTTATGAAGGACCAGTTTACACAGTCATATGCTTTTGAGAGTAAATATTTAGTATTTCCCCTTAATATACATAGGTATTTAGTATGTAAAGACCCTCATGATCCACCCCAACAACTTTATGAATTTGACGACCTTCCAAAAAAACAAACTATTCTTGAGATATAGAGTTTGATAAAATAGGTTTTAACCACTGAGCTATAATTTTCTCCATGGTTTTATAGATGCAGTTGCATAGGGAAAGAAGCCTAAACTCATCAAAATATTGAGGATCATCCACTTTTGGAATTAGCTCAATAAAAGTTGAGTTGAAAGGGGTATGTATTCTCCCATTCTTTCTAGATTCCTCAACAAATTTCAGAATATCAACACCAATAAGCTTGTAGAAACCAATATAAAATTCAACCATCCACCCATCCGACCATGGGATCTTATATTTCTGGAAACTTGGAGTGTTTCTCTTAACTCAACATCAGATACTTCAATAAATAAATATCTATTTCCATCCTCCTACACAAATATGGGTAAAACATGTTCCAATAGGACAATATCAACGATATTAGCTCTCGGCTCGGCCCTAAAAAGTGTTTGGAAATGATTTTTTCCCATCTGGGAAAGACCCTCAAAGGAATAAAATTTACAACCCTCTTGATCCTTGAGTTTCCAAATGGTATTTGAATCTTTCCATACTTTTTCATAAGCTTGGAATAATTTGGTGTTCTCATCCCCTTTGTATAACAAGATAGTTTAACTCTTCAACCTCTAGGAAGCCTCCTGGTATAATATCAATTTACTTCATCGAGTCTCAAGAGTCTTTATGTTATCCTGGGAGGATGCCAAAGAAAAACCAACATCATTACATTGATAAATTCGATCGAGTTGGGATTAAATTTTCCTTAGTTCTTTCTTCTCATTTTTTCTCTTCTCATGAGGCCAAGGGCAAGGATGATTTTAGGGGCTAAATTTTTCTCATGGGGTAATTTTCCATGGTTTTTCCAAAAACAAGATTCGCTATTTTAAATAAGATTCACCCAAATTCTATAGGATACAATTATTTTACCTTAAAAATCACCAAAATTTTATAAAAAATGTATAAAATACTTATAAATTTGAATATATTTTCAAAAATATCGCCAAACATTTATAGTTGGCATATTAAGGATTAGTAAGATTCGTCAAGGTTTCTACATTTTAAAATAAATTTCCATCCTTAAAATCATCCCTACCCAAGGGATCACAATGCTAAGCCCTAATATTGTCTCATTACCCCTTAATAGGGGCATATTATATTAGTAATGTTATTTTATTTATGTCGGCTTTAGGACATTAGTTGTAATTATACCTCCTAGTCTCCTATATATACCAAGGAGACATTTTCATTTTGAATCATCTTGTACTTGAAAATTTAAGTGGGGTAAAAGGAGGTTTCTCCCTCGAAGAGGATTATTATCTGAAATTATCTCTCTTTCAAGGCATTGAGTACTTTTTCTAAGGATTTTCTATGCTATATTGATATTTGTTTCTTAACATATGGTATCAGAGCTCAAGGTCTTGGGGTTTCACTGCTACATCTGAGACACATTGGAATTTTCTCTATAACTTTTTTTCTACAATGTTTCAGAAGGAAGGGCTTGGAGGATATTTATCAGACAAATCAAGGTACGTCATATTCAAAATTCAGCTCCTGAGGCCTTACACTTTCGGAGATACAACCTGTAAAAGATAGGGTTCTGGAATCATCCTGAAGAGATTCATTGCAGAATTTCCACTATAAAAAAAATTATGTAATGTTTCAGAACCTGAACTCTAGAGGCTATTTACATAAATTAGTAAGGTATCTGTGGTAAAATTTTCAACTTCTGGATCATCTTAAATTTGTATATACACCTTGTGTAAGATAGGGTATCTAACTAGTCCTATTGAATAGTCTCAAGAAGGTGTTCCAGGTAAAACAATCATAACTTCTTCCTAGAGTATCCAAATTGAATGGGAATGGTTTCATTGGATCATGGACAGTATTTAGTATTTCTGGTGTGAGTTTCAAAATTGTATATCAATTACTTTGTCTGGGGCACGCTATACAAGTGAGATCTCCTAGAAAGGCCAAAAATCGGCAAGTTGTTGGGAAGTTACTGTAAATTCCACTTGGCACATCCAATTTTTATCAGACCTATGGCATTGCAGAGAAGAAATATCAGAGAAATACATAAAATAAAGTTTCATACCCAGAAGGGCCAAAAATTGGGAGATACAACAGAAGAAATATTGTCTAGCAGAACCACCTCAAAATCAAGGTTCAAAAGTGATACTTGGTCAACATGCCACCAAAAAAGGGAACTTCTACACCAAATAAGCCCTTGGTCAACATGCCACCAAAAAGGGAACTTCTACACAAATAAGCCTCCGTGAAAATCCTACTTGGACTCTTTGATGAAGGTGAAGAAATGAGGGACACAAAATGAACTACAAAATAAGATGGATTCAATGAAGCTAAGTTGGATACTAAGATGGATTCAATGGAAGCTGGGTTACTAAGATAGATCCAATGGAAGCTAAGCTGATACTGTTGATGGTTTAAAAGGGGATATCATGGAAGTATTGAAAAATTCTAACATAGAAGACACCAGTGAAAAATGCATCCCATGAAATTCATGATGAGGACACAAGGCAGGAATCCTGAGAAACTCCACTTTGGTTTGAAGACCAACCACTGCTCCTAAGATTGATATGAGAAGTTTGATGGCAAGGACCTAATCACATGGATACTTCAGATGAAGCAATTCTTTTGATTCCATAATGTGCCACATACAATAAAGCTACTTAATTGCTTCTTAGAACCTAATCAATTTGTATGGCATCGATTATTTGTTCTCGCAAATCACTGTCACTTGGAAAATTTTCATGGAAGAAATGATAGCACACTATGAGGATACAAGGAGAAATACTTTCTTTATCCAATTGATAACTTGCTAAAAGGGTTTATTATCAACGACGAGAACTTCAAAGATTGAATATAAAGGTAACCAATATTCCAAGTGAGCACCTGATCGATGTATTCATAGGAACTTTAAAGGATAATATTCCAACATGAGGTTCACCTTTGGGAACCCAAATCATATTGGAGAATGCATTTAAGGTATAAAGAAAGAAAATACAAATATGGCTATGTCTACTAGAAGGACCAATCCTAACATCTATGTAGAGAGAATAATGCTCTTCTTCTAAAACACCTCACCTACAAGTTGACACTCCTCAACAATTGATGAAAGAAAAGAAAAAGGTTTATGCTTTTTAATTGTGACAAGCTAGGCATGTGTGAAGGGACATAAGTGTGGTGGAGAAGAAATTATTCTATAGATTGTGAAGAGGAAGAAGAAGAAGAAAAGAACTATCTCAAGATGAAACGTAGAATTATTCAAGAGTTGACTCCTATGACATCGTGTAATGCATTGGATCGAATTAGCACTCCTCAAACCCTCAAGACTAAGGACACATCAAAAAAGAAAAAGGTAATAGTCCCACTTGATTCTCGAAGCAATAATAATTTATTTTCACTATAAATTAGCCAAAGATCTCAATCATTTGTATATCCAACAGAGTTTCAAGTAATGATTGTAGATGGAGGAACCATCAATTGCTTAGAAAAAATTCAATAATATCAATCTTACTATGGAGTGAATGAATAGTCCAATGATTGCTATACCCATGGGTGGTGCGAGTTAAAATTAGGAACTGGTTGCAATCATTTAAAGAATAGTGGCTTTTAATTTTCAAGAACTTTTCATGAAATTTCATTGGAAGGAAAGAAATTGAGTTAAGAGGTATCAGCCAAGGAAAACTGGTAAGGTAATAAGCTCTAATTGCATGACAAAATTACTGCAAGGCATCAAAGTGTTATTGCATAACTATGCTCACTAGATGTTCAAACATCTAAGCCATTTATTCAAGATCTCCAAAGGATCATTGATAAGAATTCCAAAGCATTTGAAGATATTCCCAAAGGTCTTTCCACTCCATTCAAAATCATGATCATGAAATTACCCCATTCCGTGGAGTGTTCCTCCTAACATTAGGCCACAGACAATTCTTTACACCCAAAAGAGTGAAATTGAGCCATTTGCTGAAGAAATGTTAGAGGCTATCATTATTAGATCTAGCCAAATTTCTTACCTACACTAGTGGTAATGGTATTCAATAAAGATATGGTGTATGTGTCCGCATTGATTAGAGAGCTCTCAACAAGATCACTATTAAAGATAAGTTTCCCATTCCGCCATTGATGAATTCATTAGATGAACTACATGGAGCAATCTATTTCACAAAAATTCGGATCTCCATTCAGTAGTAACACGCATCTAATGAAGGAAGAAGATATCCCAAAACAACATTCAACTCCATGAAGGCCATTATGAATTTTTGGTCGCGGTTCTGGGTCATCTTTACAATGCACTTTCCACATTCCAAGGGCTGATGAATTCCATTTCAAGCCCTCCCTTCCTTCAAAAAATTTGTGTTAGTATTTTTTGTCGATATACTAATCTATAGCAAGTCTTGGAAAGATCATCCGTTAACATGTTGACAAGGTCCAACTACTAAAGGAGAAACAACTATACAAACCATCCAAATGTTCTTTGAGCAAAGCGAGGTAGATTATTTGGGTCATATTGTATTCATATGAAGGTACTGAAGGTAGACCCTAATAAGATTAAGGCCATGATGGACCGGGCGATTACCAAAGCATTAAAGAATCTTTTAGAGGATTTTGGGTTTGATAGGTTACTACCGTTAGTTTGTTTGAAACTATGGAATAGTTTGAAACACCTTTAATCTAATAATTCAACTAAGAAGGATGCATTTCATGGACTCCTAGGAGGCAACTAAATATTTTGAACAACATAAAGAGGTGATAAAAGCCCTGCTCGACTAATTCAAAGCTTCACAAAGACATGGAACGTGATGCCCCAGAAAACGGAAATGGTGTTGTCCTAATGCAAGAAGGAAGCCCTGTGGCTTTTGAAAGTCTAATTACCTTACGAAAGGGACTTACACAAACCCATTTATGAGAAAGAAATGATGGCAATACTACATGCATTGAAGAAATGGCATCCTTACCTAATAGGTAGGCATCAAAGTCAGAAAGTTCGCATCATGATAGTCTTAAATACTTTTGGAACAAATTATCATCGAAGAACAACAAAAATGGGTAACCAAGATATCGGGTTATGATTTTGAAATTGTCTATAAAAGGGGAAGAAAAAATAAGCTAGGCAGTACCTCAAGAAAGGATGAAGATGTTGAGGTCAGGTTATCTCGACATCCAAATCCGACAGATATAAGGGATGAATGGGAAGAATGATCTAAAAGTGTGTGGACTCATTCAAAGTTGTCAGTAGGATTCTAGTGCATCGTAGATACATTTACATGGAAATAATTAATTATGGTAACAAAGATCACTTATATTTATGTAAGAAATCCCAACTCAAAACAAAAGGTACTATTGGAATTGCACACCTCTCCAAAGAGGGGTAGGATGGCACTCAAGATTTTTGAAAACCTACCTCATAGAGTCAAGAAGGATTTTTTTTGATGGCCTTAAAACTAATGTTCCTAAATGGTTTGTTGTAATGTTTGGTTTTCCAACAAAAATAAGGTGGAAACAATTAAGAGCCAAAGTCTTTTTAAATCCATTATCCATCCCAAGTCAGTACGGGAGGAGGTTTCCATGGATTTACCGATGTACTCAAAGTCCAAGAAAGAGTGTCATCATGGTGATTGTTGATAGACTAAACTGGCACGCACACTTTGTGCACTCTTTCATCCCTTCAAAGTTAGTACAGCTTGCCACCACATTCATGGAGACACCAAAGGTACATGGAAGTTTCAAGATTATTGTGGGTGACAGTAGATCCCATCTTCACTCTATTACTTTTTGGACGTATTTTGTTTGGGTACCTAATTAGCTCATAGCTCATCCTATCATCCTCAACTGGATGGACAACCGAGATAATGAACAAATGTCCGGAAGGATACCTTGTTTTCTTTGTCTCTCGATAAAACAAAAACACAATGGTTCAAATGGTTACCCTTGGTAGAATGGTGGTATAACACTTCCTTTCATACTTGTGAACAAAATGACACCATTTATGGCACTTTATGGATACCACCCTCCTTCCACCTACTTCTTCTCTAAAAAAAGTATCTAAGGTTCAAGCAGTTGGAAGATCACATCGAGCATTCAACAACAGTTCTCCAAATCTTAAAGGACAACCTCACCATGGCATAGAATCACATGAAACAACAAGCGTGATCAACATTGTAGTGAAAGAAGTTTGAAGTAGGGGATTGCATTTTAAGACTACAACCATACAAACAAATGTCCCTCAAGACACAAGAAGGATAATAAATTATCACCAAAGTATTATGGCCCTTATAAGGTGTTGCAAAAGATCGGTACTATGGCATAAAAAATTGAGTTGTCCTCAGAGATCTTCACTTAGGCACACCCAGCTTTTCCATGTTTCATGCTTAAAGAAGGTTATAGGGTGACAAGATCCCAGTTCAAACTATATTTCCAGAACTTGATGAGGAAGGAAAAATCATGTTGGAGCCTGAAGCCATTACTGACACAAGAATTCGCCAGTTGAGGAATAGATCCATTTCAGAGTATCTCATTAAATGGAGGAAACTACCGGCTAAAGATTCCACTTGGGAAGAAGAGTCTTTTATATAGAAGCATCCAGAGTTACTCAAGCATTGCAAACAACACTTGTCTGAAGGGGAGGGGCATGTTAATCCCTAATATTGTCTCATTACCCCTTAATTGGGCCATATTATATTAGTAATGTTATTTTATTTATGTCGTCTTTAGGCCATTAGTTGTAATTATACCTCCTTGTCTCCTATATATACCAAGGAGACATTTTCATTTTGAATCATCTTGTACTTGAACATTTAAGTGGGGTAAAAGGAGGTTTCCCCCTCGAAGAGGCTTATTATCTGAAATTATCTCTCTTTCAAGGCGTTGAGTACTTTTTTTGAGGATTTTCTATGCTATATTGATATTTGGTTCTTAACATGCCAGCTACGTAATTTTTAAGATTTGTCACAAATTGAACTACATCATATTGGCCATTACCCACATCATAACCGAGCCAATTTTCCTTTACAAGGTTCTGAAAAAGTCTCATCAGAGATCCAGGTGGCATTGAATTTGAAGAGGGATGTAGGTTTTTTAGGACCCCCTTCGATATTCAACCAAACCGATGATTGATCAGAGTTTCCCCCACTTCCAATCAGTCTAACCATTTTTCCACCCGATAATCCTCGGTATGCATGTTCCTCGAAGCAGGAAGAAGCTTCCATGGAGAAATATCCAAAAGAACGTTTTCTGACAAAAGATGAGTGACAAAGGGAATATTTGTGATCAAAGAGCATATTTGGGCCCCAAAATTAGGCCTCCACCAAAGAAAAATTTAGTTCCCCACCCAAAATGAGATTACCAACCATGAGAAAGTCTATCTTGAGAAGAGGTTCCCAAAAAGCGTCCCTCTCAGTATAAAAACCATACACTTTTAAAACCCTAAATTCCAAACCCACACCTTCCACCAGAATGTCCACTCCGATATAGGAGGTCAAGGCTCAACAATTCCAAATCTTAACGAAGTGGGAGTGCCACCCAATCGCCAAACCCCTTGACCTATCATTCACATCAATACCCATCAATTTCCATCCATGAAGAAACATTTATAGATTTTGAGTCACAAGGACCACATATGCCAATATTTCTTGGAGAAGAATAACACTAGGATGATAAAGAGTAATTGGTTGCTTCAAGGAATATTTATTTTGGAGGCTCGCCAGACCCCTATAGTTGAATGTGAGAAATTCCATGGGGGAGCACCATCAAGGGAATTCACTACTCTAAGATCCTCGAAAATAGACATTTTCCTTCCTGAGGTAATGTTGAGTAAAGCTCGATTTTGAGCCTTTGAGAGATGGGAGATATGACCACGGCACTACTTTGATTTTTGTGAGTTGGGATTTGTGCCTATCCCATAACTAATCACCAAAGGGGCCAAGATGAACCTACTTCGATATTGAAAGAAGATTTCCCTTTCCTCAGAGCCATCAGTAGAAGGCTCATCATACAAATGAGAATATAGGGAGCTAGGAGGGGATGCTAGGAGAAGGGAACATGAAGCAATGGGTGGAAAGGTGGAAGAGGGGGAAAGAGACTCTTCCCATTGAGAAAAAGTTTTAGGGAAAGGGATATCTTGAAGGGATAGGGAGAAATCCATTTTCATAAATTTAAAATCATTAATTAAACCATTAATAGGAGGGGGGATAGAAAGGCTCATACCCGAGAGAGTGTTGGATTACTGAGAGCGGGGGTGAATCAGTAATAGATAAATTTAATCCTTTTTAACCATAAAATTGAAGTGTTATATCAATGTATCATTATCATCCAATAGTTGTAGAGTGAATAAACAATGAACAAATGAGCAATCATACACATACACAGTACACTAGTATTTTTACGTGGAAACCCAAAGAGGGAGAAAACCATGAAATTCTTTTTCTTATATGTCTTTAATAATTACATTCATTGGAACCACCAACTTCCTTTGTTTTCTAGCTGCAACTGGAAGGAGGCTCCAACCACCTAGTTTCTCAGGCTACAACCTAAAGTAAGCTCAAACTCCCCAATTCTTTGGCTACAACCTGCAATGTTCTTCGGCTACAACCAAAAGGTGGCTACAACCACCTATCCTTGTGTAATGTACGCCAAATTTACCTAAATAAGAAAAAAATGATAGGTGCATTAGCACTTTTACTCTAATATATTTAATCATTTTAAACCTATAATTTCTAATAATAGGTTGATGACCTTCTCGCAAAGTCAAACTTGTTAAGTTAATTCGGTGCATATCAAAAAAGTCATCTTGAATGACGAGAGATTTATTCACATAGGTTTTTACCTATAGTTTTACACTTTATCACTTATGAACATATACGGGTCTATTCTTCACCATTATGCCAATTCTAATAGCACGTTCTAACTGTTATCTTTATGGTCATTTTTCGTAGTTTTATTTTCGTTAAAACCTTTAACTTGGTAGTTAGAGGGAACTCAATTCACACGTCATTTATATACATATAACATGTTTGATTGGGATGGTGAGGTTTAGTGCTGAGATTCGACCTCCCACCTGGCAGGACAACTCGACACTAGACCCAATGTACTACTGAGTCTGACCCCCTTTTTTTCCAACAATACCTCATCCCGGCTAAAATGACAAGGATTTGCACTCACATTCTTTATGGTTAGGTTAAATGCAAGATTAGTCTAGTCCATAAATGTCATAATGTCTCTGGCTCAGAAGTTATTAGGGTTCTGTCATAGTACTGATTCCTAAGTTGGCGTGACCAATGTGGATACGCCAAGTGCGTTTAGACAACATGGACATTGTACCCATACCTTTCATCGCCATTACTCTAATACGAGAGGTCACTAAGTTTCAACTTCCTTTGGCTCCTATGCATTTTGTAAAACTTACCATATTAACCTCTGCAAGGGTTTTCTCCGCGCTTAAAACTAGAAATGTGACTAGATAGGCTCCTATTCTATGTACAACAAGGAGATTGATTTGTGATCGTTTGGTTCTTCTTTTTTAATAGGTAAGATTGTTTCTTATTCTAATGACTTTGCTACCCTCTGAGTAAATAGTTCAAAATATCAGTCATTAATGAAAGTTTTGGTAACTAAAGGGTTGAGTCTCACTTATCATTTATTTTCTGTGAATACTCTATCATTCCTCTATGTGTTGTAAGACTATAACCTGTCTCACGATGATCAAAATACTAGCCTTTCCTACGAGGTATCCACCCTTCACTCATGCTCTTCATTGAGGTTTTGTAGGTGGTTTACTAGGTGGTTCAATTTTCATGAGTTTAGGGATAACCCCATCGTATTGTTAGTTATTTTTTCGATAGTATCTATCCTTAGACCTCTTTAAGATCATTATGGTATGTTATCATTTGAATTCGTTCATGGCATATCAAACACCGAGACACTCGAGGATGAAACCTGCTTGGAATTTATACACTACCCTAACATTCCATACCTATAGTGTGTAGTTATCCTCTGTGTGTTCTATTAAATTCATCTATGCGAAACCATGAGGGTGTTTTCCAGCAAAATTGGACCTCGACTTTTATCGCTTAAGTTTTAAATTTAGATAGGGGTTCTCGGTATACTTCTCGTCTTAGAATCCCGCTTTGTCCAAATATTTCTCTATGGTCACCCTTAAGTTTGTCGAAAGAAAAGAACTTTGTGGTTATAGGTTTCATAATTACCATTATGTTTAGATTTGGTCAAGAGTTATTGAGCCGACTCTACAAAAGGTTACATATGGAACCCACTATGAAAATATTGCATCCTCGAAAAATAGGGTTTATAAATCCATAGATTAATCCTATGACTACGATAGGGTTTTCCTGGTCACTGGGTAATTTTAATAAAACTAGATCAAATTACCGGGTTCAAACTTGCATGGATAATGTTATAGTCCTAAGACTTTGACTGCATGATTATTCCATAAATTGAACTAACTTAAGGGATCTACTGTACTCTCTGTTATGGAATTTTGTGATTTACTTATCAAATTTTACTTCGTTCGCGTGGAAGGAAAAGTAAATCATGGGTCCAAAATTATGTTCTCGACTACATTTCTTTATCATCAGTTTGTAAATTTGATAATTACGAGAACAATAATTCTTCGTCTTGTCTATAGTCTGAGTTGGAAAAAAATTTGGGATGCACTTCATACTATGCAGACTTTACAGTTCTATTTATGCATTGCATCTTACATATTTAGTAATGTTCTATTTGTTTGTTATCTTCTGAGTCATTGATTTAATTTGTATTCGGTTACAAGACTAATGATGGGACCCATGTTTCCATTGTGAGGTAACCATCATTCATTTTAATATCCACTCCTCCCTTTCAGTCTATGGATAGTTTTCTCAATGACGCAGATGGAAAAAATACCCACGCCAACCTCAAGCTAAGTGTTTACTCGTGTATTAAATCTACAATGTTTAATTTTTGTGAATTCATCGTGAACATTATCCTAGCTTCGACATTCAATTTTTTTGGTTTGTTGCAGAACTTTGTTACTAATATTATTGGCAATCCCTTGGAGGAATTAAACACTTAGTGGCTTTGGGATTGACGAGGACATGGCACTTGAAAGGTACTCAAGTTCCAACTTACAGTGTTGAAAGAAAAAAAATAACCATCCAAGTTTTGTTGAAGGAATACAGGTTCCACCCTAGGATACTATTATTCTGTTAGTTTTACACCAGGCTCCTATCAAAATTTGGTTACTTGTATCTTCAGTCCCTAAGGAAAGACAGAGGGGGAAACCCTGTATTGAATATGAATTTCACTATTTAATAATCATGGTCGCATATACTGTATAGAGTTTAAAGACTTGTTTAATCATTGTGTCAACTCTGTAATAGGTAGAACGTTTTTATGTATTTATGACGCTGGATATTTTCTTCTGAGATTACTAAAAGGAGAAGTAATGTAACCTTCTACTACACTTAATACAGTTGGATTTAATGGAAAATATCTTTAATAGTCAATAATTATTTTTCTGTGTAGTAGATATTCATATAGCACGAAAAATCCATATGGTAGCAACATATATACATATATGTATTTCGATCCTGATGTTCACTAAATATTTTGTTTGGTAAATGTACAATTTAAATATTCTTCAAGTGAATATCTATACATGTAGATATAATTATAGATATGGTATAGGTTCTACTTATCACGGTAATACTTATGTTCAGTAATCTATAAACGCATACACCAATATTTCATGTAGATCTATACTTAAGAATAGTCAACCTTTAGAAATCTGAAATAATTTTAAGCATGTTTATACTTGAATATATATTCATACTTATGCCAAATATTACTAATATCAAACAATAAAATCGAACTGATACTTGTTTCCTATTGCAGAATTCATAGGATACATGATTTGAATAGTAAACTTCTACACATTTGTTAGGACCCTATAATGTACCTTTTTTCTCATACCTTTTGCTATCATTACATCCTTTTCCCACTCATATCTAAGACTACATTGTCACCTTAATCTATTTTTCCAAAGGTATATAACGTTTTTTCTCTTTGCTATATGTTTAATTTGTTTTACATGTAATTTTACACTAATTTTATACTTAGCCATTAATCAGAAATATATAGTTGCTAAAACAGTTTGAAGACTGCAATTAATATATCGTTGTTTCTTGAAGACCATGTTGTTGAAACAGTCAAACAGTACGCAAATCGCATTGTTGAAACAATCCGTTATTTGCGATACTGAAACAGTATTTCACATACAATAGTAACAAGAAAAGATAATTAAAAGAGTTGTTACACTGGCCACAACAGTTGTACCTCAAGCCAACACCATTACAACCATCATCACTACTCGAAGTCCATGTTACTGAAACAGTCAAACAGTATGCAAATCCCATTGCTGAAACAGTCTGTGATTTGCGATGCTAAAACAATATTTCACTTACAGTAGTAACAAGAAAAGATAAATAAAGGAGATGTTACACCAACCGCAACAGTTGTACCTCAAGGCAACACCATTACAACCACTGTAACAAAATTTTTCTATGGAAGATCAGAATATCCTATTCCAGCATAGAAGATTGGATCAGACCAAGAATAGGATTTGTATATACACATGTAATTTTATGCTTAATTGTATTAAGAGGATTCTCCTCTTTAAATAGGGGAGAAATCAACATTAGAGGGGAGATTACGAAAGTCTTAGTGAGAAGGGAATTACAGAGAAGGAGTGTGTTTTGATATTGTAACTTGCCACATTTGGCAGATGAATAAAAGATCATTCTGAGCATTTCTTCTTAGTTCCTTTCATTTCTGGGGAATCTTGTGAGAAGGAGAGGGCCCACCTTCTTCACAAGATTCAACTATTAGTTCCTGTAGTGTGTTAGTATTGTTTTTATCCATACCTTGTTAAAACTTTGTTTTGTTGAAACTCTATTTCCACTGATTGTTACATCATTTTCATACAATTCATTCCTAGGTAATTGTTAATCATTTTGATTGGTAATTTTGTTTTCAGAATGAGTTTATGAAAGTGTGATAGTCAGAGACAGGTGCTGAAGATTCCTGCTTTGGGGAATAGGGTCATGTTATCTGTTACAGAATAGGTAGTCTTCTTTGTCATATGCTGAAAGGTTCTTTTTTACTAGGTTGTTGTTTCTTAATGTAATCTAGGATTCTTCTAATAATTATTTTCCTTTGAATCTTAAACTCTGCAATAGATAGATTTCTTTTACTGTAATTCAAAGTAGAACTTCGGTTTGTTCAAAGCAATGTGTGATTAGTGTAAATTTTACTAAAACTTTGGATTTCTTTTGAGATTGAGCATATACAGTGTGTGATTGACTTTGAAATAAATAGACTTCCCTGGGTTGAAAATTTATGTAACGCTTGATTGTTTTAATTAATAAGCAATTATAGTGACCAACATTTTGGCGTCATTGTCGGGGAAGGCAATTATAGATTTCAAAAGAATTTACGTTTTTCTTTCAAATGTACAGATTGCATGAGAGGACGTGGACCCCCAAGGAAATTGACCCTACAAGTGGCAGGGGCAGAGGAAGAGGAGGAAGAAATACTTTTATCGACAAGATTATATCAAAATCTGAATCTGTTGTTCCTCAATGACTAAGCTCTCGAAAACCAAAGTCTCAACCTTCCTTTCAAGCGAACTTTGAAACGAAGACAGTTGAAAAACCAATAGACAACATGGAGGATCGAGCAAGTGCAGTAGGGGAACAAACAGAAGAAACTATGGATGGGTATAATGAAGAACGACACCATGAAGAACAGGTAGGTCTTAAAGGAGAGGTAAATGATTAAAACTCTTTTTCTACCTTAGGATTTCCTATTGGTGATCTTCCTAGAAGAGTAGTTCCCATGAAGAATATGTCACTTTCAACTTTACCTAACTTTCATGGTTTATCTTCTGAAGATCCTGATGAATTCCTTTTCGATTTTGACATATTATGCAGAAGTTATGATTACATTTCCAATGCTCAAAAATTAAAGCTATTTCCAACAACACTAAAGGGAAATGCATCAAGATGGTTTATGAGTCTTGGAGGTCATGTAATCACAACATGGTATTAGATGAAACATAAATTTTTGCACAAATATCAAGACTATTGCGGAACAAGAGAAAAAAGAGAGGAACTATTCAAGATGATACATAAAGAGGATGAAAATCTGGAGGACTTTGTTGAAAGGCTACAATATAATCTACAAAGATCTAGTCACCCCGATGTAAGTAAATATATTCTTAAAACAATATTATTAAAAGGAGTAAGGGATGAATTTCTAGATATGTTGAATATGCTTGGAAAAGGGGACATATCTAAATACTCATATGATGAAATTGTTAACCTCTATAAAATATGTTCAAGAGGAGATACAAGCAATAGATCAAACAACAGGGATACCACATTTTCAAGAGTTCAAAAATCAGCCAATGGAGGAGCAACAAGAGTCGAAATAGGTAATTTACTTGAGGATTTTAAAACTGAAATATTAAGTTCTTCTGCTTCACAAATTGACACCTTGTAGATTAAAAAGAAACAAGTTGAAGAAAAATCAACTCTGTCCATATTTTGTTCCAAATGCAGAGAAAAGAACCCACGAAGGGAATGCCCATTGGACAAAAAGCCAATTTGCACCATTTGTGATAAGGATCATGAAACTCAACAATGCCCTTCTTTACCAAGAATTAAAGTAGCATTACAACCAACTGATGAAGAAGATGAAGTTGTCTATCTATTGACACAGAGAAGGCAATGGAAACCATGGGGGCAAGGTATGAATCCTAATATGCCATTTACATCTTCTAATCGTTGGAATAATTATCCTTCTTGTAGTCAAGCAAATTACCCTCCCTTTAACCAAATGTAATACCCACCCTCCAATCAAATGAATTAACCACCCATGCAACAAAAAAACCCTCCCTTTGTAGACCCAACAATATGGAAACCTTGGCCTTCACAACAACAACCTTACCTTAACCAATGGAATCCAAATTGGAGAGGTCAACAACCCCCATTCCCAAATCAATTTCCTCAATTTCAATCACAATTTCAGCAACCACTCCCTTTACCATTAGGTGCCCCACCGAATAATCAAATGATGAGGCCCCAACTACCTATACAACCTAACCCTAACCCCAATAATAAGGCTGTGCAGGGCATTGATATTCAAAACCAGCTTATACTTTCTCTTTTCCCTACACAATGCAATGATATTCTTTTACGATCTGGGAAAACAGTAGAACCTATCATTGATGATGTTACCTCCTCTGATTCCAATAAAAAAGAAATTAAAAAGCACGATTTACCTGAAGAGGTACAACTGTCCTCAAACACTATTGCTGAAACAACGGAACCACCATTCCCTGAGCATTTAGCTTTGAATAAAACTCCTGAGCCACCTGCTTTCAATATTCTAGGGGAATTATAAAATCTCTATGTTAAAATTCCACTATTACAAGCACTAAGAGATGTACCAATTTATTCCAGAACTATGCGAGACATTTGTGTTAAGAAACGTGGTAGGAAAAATAAAGATCCCCTCATAGTTCATGTCATGGGTGATTTGTCTGCACTAATGTTGGGTAAAGCTCCTCTAGTTAAATATGGTGATCTTGACCATTCTACTGTCATAGTGAAAATTGGAAAAACAATAATTCCTC
>SNQJ01S0078802.1:7844-24731 GCA_010110895.2 Picea sitchensis
TTTTTAGAGCTGTTCCCCCATCTTCTTGCATAAGCAATCTTATACTAAAATCTTAAAGGATGGAGGGCCAGTCTCTGAGGGTTTAAGAGGCTAACCCGTCGGGATACTGAACAGGTCTGCTGGCAGTGGGTACCGGCCTGTGGTATGACTAGGTAAACCCGCCAGAGTACTGAACATGCTTGCTGGTAGCGGGGCATTCTACCTAGCAAGGATGGTAATCTGCCAAAAATAAATAATAAATTTAAAGCTTGTCCTGATGTACGACATTACTTGCAGACAAAGCTGACATGAAGTATGTATGGTTAAGCTAAGGTTAATGAACTCCATAAAATTTCCATTGGCAACTAACTTTGAGACTATCTTGAAACTCTCTTGCCTACCTCTTCTTATCTATATATAGGATCTCTTATCCTATAGGTGGGGCCATCTTCTGACCATCTCGTCAGACCAATCTGTAAAATTTTATCTTTACACTTGACATACTATAAATCTTCGGCCATTGGGGGATACTGACTGGTTTCCTATACATTTGATTGTGAGGTTTCACAATACTTAGGTGTGGGGGCGAGGTTCATGAGTTGACAAATGATCATTGCCTAAAGAAGTAAATCTTTGTAAACATTTTGTATTATTTTCATGATACAGGTTATTACATCAACAATCATTTTATCTTGAAGTGATATACTCTTGTGTGCTATAAATTGTTGTATATGTCCTTAACAGACCACTCTATTGGTTTATTTTTGTTACAGGTTGTTCATTGTAGGTTTGACATCACATATTTTTTTAGAGGCCGTTCATTGTAGGTTTGACATTCCATGTTCTATGCAAGTGGATTGAGTGAGCATGGTGGCAAAATAAACAACAATGGAACACTCTTCGCTTGCCTCAACTTCTATTCACTATGTTCATGGCCTCCGAGGGATCAATTGCCTCAGCCACAAAGCTCTCAAGAGTTGGTGACTGCCGATTTAAACACCACCAGTTGCCAAGAGAAAGCTATAATAGGGATTTCAAAAATGATTTTTAGATCATCTCTGGAGCTAAGGGATACTCCAAGGAGTGGATAAAAGAGGAGCTAATCAACCCTCTCATAGTCATCACCAGACTGATTACATGTGAAGGTAGATATTCCCTGTTTAAAGCCTGCCAATTTCGATTATTAGCTCACTTTCAGTTCCATAAGCCATTGTAACTTTACCTTTTACTTCTTAAAGAGTCTTGAGAATATGTCTTCCCAAGTGAGGAAGAATGTAACCAATCCCCATAATAACTTATTTCACCACAACCTTATCAAACTACTTGTCTTAGCCGAGTTGGAAAAACAGGGGAAAATATGGGATGAGTTCATTTACCAATTTGCAAACCCTCATCTTACAATCAATACTAGCAATAAGACTCTTGTTCTAGGGACTATTACCCCACCCAAACCCTCATGCTCAAGCTATTCCTTTACTAGACCAAAAGTCCAAGAAACTTGTTGATACCCTTGCAGCTTCATCGGGAAAGAAGACCAAGAAGCCTATTGCTAATTCATGGCACGAAGACATGCCATATCTTCGGTTTGGGGGGAGTTTTCCTGAGCTAAAAATGCTAAGCATTCCCCATTTGTATAACAAACCCATGAGAAGAGGAAGTAGGATTTTTGTCAAAATTTTGTCATACAGTCTTTTTACAAAGTATTGGGATATTATATCAACAGTTGTTTGTATTGGTATGGTGAATTATATACTGCTGACATCATTGTGTGTGTTATATCCCCCTGTGCGTTTTTATGTTTATGTTATCGAAGTCTGCTTATACTTAACTACTCTTTGTGACAAATACAGAGCGATTAGAACTACTAAATACTTACTGTCATCTGTATTACAAGATTATGAAACGAGGATCAATTGTTTGAATTGTTACATTTGATGATAGGCAATAATAATTCTCCCGTTCACCATGCCTACCGGTACAAACCAAGTCTTTTGTTAGTATTTGTCAGTCTGTCAGTCACCCGTGATTAAGTTTACTCTTTCATGTGATTGATAGGGGTTATTAGGTCAAATTGTTATATTTTCAAAATAAAATTCTGAAATACAATTTGACATATCTTGGTTGTAAAATTTTCATTAGTGTGTCTAGGTGTCATTACTACTCCCTCCACTCATCCACGGTCATAATTTTTCATC
The DNA here is from genome assembly GCA_010110895.2 of Picea sitchensis. NCBI lineage: Eukaryota > Viridiplantae > Streptophyta > Pinopsida > Pinales > Pinaceae > Picea > Picea sitchensis. The sequence continues at coordinate 10,019 of SNQJ01S0078802.1, forward strand.
ATGATCATGTCATCATTCCTTGTCATAAATTTTCCAATGATTGTCTTGGTCAAAGTTCTACTTCAAAATTGGTTTTTGAATTAAGGAAGATGAATTTGACAAACGTGAAAGAGGTTTGTTTAAATCATAGACCAAGAAACAAAAACCTCCTTCAATTTATGCACAAGTGTTATCATTTGAGATAAATCCCCCAAATACAATCTCTATAGGAGGGTTTCTACACATTTGGACAACTTGACTTCAAGACAGTTTTTCAGAGGTTTGGAGAAGGAATTTGAAGTGCTTGATGGCTCCATTGTGTAGAAGACATCATAAAATTTCCACCCATACCACTTTCAGCCCAAATATACTCTGGGAAGGCCTCCAAAATCCCTATCAAAGACCATGTTGCGCTTCTTTTTGTTTGCAGTGGGACCTGCAAAGTCTTAGGTGTGGGGGTAATGTTGGGCCTGAGATATGATCATTTTCATGACGTTATTATACACTTTTTCCATATGTACATATGCGTGTTTTCATATTTTAAAGGAGCTTTTTGAAGAATTTTATGGTAAATCGGTATGATCTCCATAAGGTATGTGTAACTCATGTTTAATGATTGAATCAAGTATAATTTATCATGTTTTTATGCTTCCAACAGTTAATTCACGTTTTTCTGGTGTTACAGGGTAAAAACGCACCATTTTCTGGTTCAGGCACTTGATCCGACACTCGTTCCGACACTCGTTCCAGCACGCAGTATTGCACAAAAACGCAAGGCGAGTTGGCGGTTATGGCATTGGCGGCCAGTGATGGACAAATCGGGCACATGGGTTTTGTTTATCCTTGCCCCCTCCAGCTACTAAGCTTCTGAAAACTCGAATTCAGTTGTCTAAAGAAGGCGATTATTGGCTTGCTCCATTTTGTCAGTTAAGACATCATTTATTGTAATTTGCCGAAATTAGAAGTGGTTCGATCCTCTTGAGGTCGACCAATTGGGCTGTAAGCTGACAAATACTGATAGGATGCTCAGTAGATTGTTAACCAAGTAGAAGATCCAGTGTATTAGAGACAAATTCGTTTTTTCTCCATTTTGATATTTTACATTGCCGAAATTGTGCCAAAACTGCGTTTTCAAGCTTTAGTGGTGGATTCGCCTTGTTAAGCTCGTGGTGTGCTTTTAGAGAGTGACCACGACTTGCTGGGGTCCCACCAATAGTCTGGTAACTCTTTGTGTGTTGTTTATGTATTTCATCGTTTAAATTGTTCTTTTATTTTCTGTACATGCATGTTTTATTGTGTTAATTAGCTTGTCGTAATTTAATTGTTTTATTGCTCTTTTGCAGGTTAGTGTGATGGATTATGTTAGCATGAATTTGTTTCGTAGATTAGGAATGGATCTGCAGATCCCTAGACTAATCACGTGTGCAAGTTAGAAGTTAGATTATGCCTTCTTTCATAATTTTATAAATAAGCTTAAAACATAATTTTTAATTAGAATAAAATAGAATCTTATCTGGGTTTTCTTTGACATGGATTTTGATGGATGGATAGATTTCATTTCAATTTTTAGTTGTAGTTGTTGCTTACTTCAGTTTTAGATAGATTTCATTTGCTTAGTTGTTGGTTGATGTAATTGTCAATTTACTTTTTAATATCATAGTTTAAATTTCTGTTTTTAATTCATTTCCTTATTATAGTTTGAATAATTAAAGTAGACACAACATAGTTTCCCTTTACGCAATTTATTTTCATAGATTAAAGTGCAATCAAATTTCTTAGTTAAATAATGATGATCTCGTTATGTTGTTGATGGTTTGCACATGAATATGCAGGGTATTTAACATTATTTCTGTTATGACTAAGTTTTCATTGGATTGTTTAATCCGTACCTTCCATTTTGCCATTGAGATTAGTGTCGGGTTTATACCGTTGGAATTGTCCTTTGTTGTCAAGTGTCATTGAGATATCATTTGTCACCACCGAAGGCATTCACACAACCACCAACATTACATTTGAGTGTCATAAGATTAAAGCTAGTTTCTTGCTTTTGTAGATTATAAGAGATAGTTTCTTGTTTTCGTAGATTAAGGTACATCATTTAGTTGTTAGCTCTCCTTGCCTTCAATATAATAGATTTCCTTTCATGCATTGCATTGAGCATTTAGATTTCCTTTCACGCATTAGAAATAGTTTTGCATTAGGCATTTAGTCCACTTGCCTCTTAGGCTAAATAGTTGTTCAATGAGAAGTCTTTGCTTACTTGTCCATTTGCTTTAGTATGATAGATAGTTGTCTTTGCTTGTCTTTTGCTTTAATAGATTAGTTAGGTGTCTTTGCTTACTTTTCTATTTGCTTTAATAGGTTAGATAGGTGCTTTTACTTACTTGCTTATTTAATTGCTTTCATAGGGTAGTTGCTCATTGAATGTAAGTTGGCAAGTTAAAATATTTTGCTTTCGTCATTTGCTTATTTATATGCTTAGATAGTTGATTGTTGCTTATTGCATATTGTTGAACTAGTTTTCTTTAAATAGGGTTTTTACTTTCTTTCTTAGGAACTATCCATCGATCGTTGGCCAAAAGATACTTAGGTTACCTGGTTTCCAATTGCTTAGTAGGGTTTTCTTATTCGATAGTTTTGCTTAAATAGATCAACCTTAGATAGCTACCTTCATTAGTTAGACCATACTCCTACCAGCCTTCTACCTTTGGCATATATTTTGCTACAACTCTAAGTTTACTTACCCCAGGTTGAGAATTTAAATTGAGGGTATTTTAGTGTCTTTTTTAGTACATATAAATCACCTAACACCCGCAAGTCTGCTTGTCAATTTGTATATCGCAGAAATGTGGGTGCTATTTGTAGGGCACGAAACAACAGAAGCCCAATTTTGAACCTGCTAGCCCGAGAACCCGCGATCGAAATAATGGCTAAGTATAGAATGAGGGATCCGTACGCTCGACCGACCGCTTCTCCATTTGATATTGTAAGAAATGAACATAAACTAGCCCAAGTCCAATTGTGCTATTACATCAACAGGAGGCCCTTAAAATTCAAATAGTCTGCAAGTCTGCTTGTCAATTTGTATATCGTGGAACTCTGGGTGCTATTTGTAGGGCACGGAACATTAGAGGCCCAATTTTGAGCCCGTCGGCCCGAGAACCTACGATCCAAATAATGGCTAAGTATGGAATGAGGGTTGTGTACATACTCTATAAAATCTCATTCCCATACTTTATAAGAGTACATATTTGGTATGTACAACTCGTTTCTTGGGAAATTTTCTAGTTGCGGAACTTGACGGATACACGTGTTCAGATTTCCACCCATTTTTATATTAGCAGCCCAATCGACGTCTTGCCTGTTTCATATTATACAAAATTTTTGGAACGCAAGTTTCCGAATACGCGGGTTTTTCTTTGAAAGAAGATTTTTCACATCCTTTTATAATTTTATGTAATTAAATTGTAAAAATATCAATATTTAATATTAATACTTTAGTATTGAAAATAATGTTTTTTAGGTAGTGTTAGATAGTTGATAGGGATCACCATATGTAAATAATCGCAAGCTTGAGCCCACCAGCCTTGGAGTCCATTTGTCAATTTTTATATGGCGGAACTTCGAGTGTTATTTGAACGACACAAAACAATAGAAATGCAATGTTGAGCGAGCCAATCCGCAAGTCCGCTTGTCAATTTGTATATCGCGGAACTCTTGGGTGCTATTTGTAGCTCACAGAACAATAGAGGCCTAATTTTGAGCCCGCCAGCCCGAGGAAAATTTCATGGTAAGGAAGTTGGCGGATTCACGTATTCAGATTTCACTTACTTTTATATCACCATCCCGACCGAACAACCGCTTCCCCATTTCATATTGTACAAACCTTCTTGTCTAATTAAATTGTACAATATCAATATTTAATATTAATAATTTAGTATTGAAAATAATGTTTTTAGATAATGTGAAATAGTTAATAGGGATTAGCATCCGTAAACAATCGCACTCTTGAGGCCGCCAGCCCTGGAGTTCGTCTGTCAATTTGTATATCGCAGAACTCCGAGTGCTATTTGTATGACACGAAACAAAAGGAGTGTAATGTTGACCGAGCTAGCCCACAGGTCTGCTCGCCAATTTGTATATCTCGGAATTATGGATGCTATTTGTAGGCCACAGAACAATAGATGCCCAATTTAGAGGTCGTCAGTTTGAGAACCCGTGATCCAAAAAGTGGCTAAGTATGGAATGCGAGATCCGTACATGCTCTATAACATCTCATGTTCATTCCTTATAGTACATATTTAGTGTGTATTACTCATTTTTGGGAAAATTTCTAGTTTCTCTTTTCTCTCTGCTTTCCCTTTCTTTACTTGCTTGTTTTTCGAAAAATGTCTAGGTGCGGGATTTGCCAGATTTGCGTCTTCAGATTTCCATTGTTACTTTTATATCACTAGCCTGACCGACCACTTCCCCGTTTCATATTGAACAAACTTTTTGAATCGCGAGTTCCTGCATAGGAGGGTTTAACATTGCGTTTCCATTGTTCCACCGCATGCAACCAACACCCGGACTTTTGCGATTTACAAATTAGCAAACAAACCCCCCTTCATCTCGTATGCTTGGTCCCTTTTCCCAATGTCTCATGCTTTTATATACAACACCCGAGGTTCAACAATATACAAATTGCCCTCTCGCCATTGCGCTTCTGTTGTTTCCCTATGCACAAACAACAGCCAAAATTTCGCGACATACAAATTGACGACCGTTATCTCTCACTGAGATGCAATATGACAATCGACCCTTCACGTCTCTTGGGTATATCTTCTGCCCTTTTTCTTTTATAACCTACCCGACCACTTTCCATACTTGGGTTTTTCTTGGAATCGGTTTCACGGGTTGGCAAGTGCACAAAATGTGCAATGCTTCGTCGCAATTTGCCATCACGGCTGCCTTCGTACTTGTTTCCAGATATGCAATAATTAAGCTTTAATGCTAGTAGTTCATCCTGCAGGAACCGTTAAGATTGTCATTAATGTCTGGAAGTCGGGAGAAGATTTGTCATTACTATGAATTAAACTAAGATTTGCGTAGAAGTATGTTATCCTTTCCAAGTATTCATTTCAAATATGATGCAATCTATTTTTGTGCGCCGACGGGTTGGCGACTTTAAGAAATTTCTACTTAATCTCTCTTTGTCGTCACCGCCACCTTCACACTTTTTTCTAAATATGCAATTAGTGAGTTGTAATGGTAACAACTCATTTTGCACGAACCCTGGAGATTGTCATTGATCAACGAAATGCTCGAGGAGATATTCCTTGATACAGATTAAACCATAATTTGCAGAGGGTTATATTTTCCCTCCCCAATTTTATTTTCAAACATCGTCTCGAGAAAACATAAATTCTCGTTAACTTATGGCAACAATTTTGTCCAGATACAGTAAACACATTCGGGCATAATGGCCAGAGGTTCCACTATTCCAAGGCATATTCTTACTACTCATCTCCCTCCACCTAAAAGCAAAAAAAGGAGATGGTCCCTTGGTACACCGAGAGATATATTTGAAGCCAAAGAATTCCAAGGCAACCCTGCCTGCTCAGAGAACCTGCCCAGTTGCATTGATGGCTGGCGCAGAGGTTGATGTCATGGATTCTGAGTCGAAAGAAGATTAATCTCTGATGGGCGATGATACGACAATGGATGATGGAAATGCAGAGACTCTTCCCACTCCTGCGCCCAAATTGAAATCAACCATAATGGGTGGAACTTCCCGTATTAGTGATGGAGGCCCTGATAACACCAAAAGGAGTTTCAGAAAAGAAACTGACGTTGAACGCAATAGCCGCTTTGCAATGCGAAAGTAGGAATTCCAGAGTTCCAAATTAGTTCGTTCTGGGCAGAAGAGTTTTAGTGTAAGGAAATGATATGTTGATGCTCCCAGAGATATATTTCAAGCCAAAAAATTATTCGATTGCGGGACTACTGTCCTGTTCTCTGGATATACAATTAACATCTTCGGGAATCAGGTCCAGAACTCTCACTGTTGCAAGGCATTTTTCTACTAGTAATCTCCTTCCACCCAGAATGGACTAATTTGGGCCTCTGAAATTGCACATGCAACCTGTGTCCCTGAATTTTTTTCGACTATGTAGAGGCGATTTCTAGTTGTGTCCTAAGTTTCAGTTAAGGGCTATTCCATTTTCCCTGCAACGTTTTTTGTCTTCTTCCTCACGAGAAGCTTCTAAAAACTATCAATTTCACCACAAGATGATTCATCTAGGAGAAAACTGCAAGGATCCTACATATTGCGGATCCCGTGCCTGTGTTTGTGGCAGATATGTTCAATGTTTTGGCTCGAAGAATTGGGTCCAATTTCTAAGGATAGATGTACAATACTCAGTGTTTTTATTTTATTTTTAAATGGATTTGCTATTAAATTTTTTTGCCTTGGAGTCTTCATTGCTGCTTCTTTTCTGGATTTAACGCCTGTTCTCATTGGCATGGTTCGGTGCTCTCGTAGTTCTTCGATGTTGTGTTTACTTAGGTTATTTTTTCTAAGATGGAACATCTAACAATTATATGACAATGTACTGTGTCAATTCACCAGCCTTTTATGCAAACAAAAATTGGATTACATACAATTTCAAACCAATGTTCAATTCTATTCGTAATGTAGATAGAACATAGCAATACCAATGTACAATCTTGCAGCAAAATATCCATTCTTGTTTCTAGACATGTAGTTATTAAGTTTTAATGCTGACAACCCATAATGAAAGAAATTTAATACTTAAGTTAATATGTTACAGTCATGGAAGAATGTATCAAGAACACGGTTACACCCACACGTTCCAATAACATCTAATCTTCAACAAAGCATTTGATGGCAATTAGTAGAAAATGAAGTTTAATAGTTAAGTTAATATGTTACAGTCATGGAAGAATGTATCAAGAACATACTTACACACACAGGTTGGATTAAAATCTAATCGTCAACAATGCATTTGCTGACAATTAGTAGAAAATGATGGTTTTGCAATAATGGGGCTTCTTTGAAACCAATTCGCGCTTACGAAAACTGCCCGAGCCCCCATTCTATTTTCCCACTCTTTTATTGCCTATAGTTTCTCTTCCTGGTTACTTAATCATTTTTTTTTTCTTCGAAAAATGCCTTCTTGCGCGGTTTGGCAGATTCACACATTTTAAATGAGTGCTTCCCCTTTCTTTAAATTGGCCCTCTATTGTTCTGTGTCCTACAAGTAGCAACCAAAGTTCCGTGATATACAAATTGACAGGTGGACTTGCGCGCTGGCTGGCTCAACATTTCACTTCTATTTTTCCGTGACCTCCAAACAACATTCGGAGCTTCACGATATACAAATTGACACATGGGCTCCAGGGCTGGCGAGCTCAAGATTACCTTTGTTTACGGATGGAAAAGTGTTAAAACGAGCCATACCACATTTGTGCCACAGAACCTATATTAAAGGGCAAAGCATTTCCTCTATAGTTCCGTGTCCTACAAACAACACCCATAGTTCCGCACTATACAAATTGATAGTCGGACTTGCAGGTTGGCTGGCTAAAAAAATGCCTCAGAGTTTTGCGATATACAAATTGACAAATGAAGCATACAACCAAGAACCAAGTAAACTCGTGGATCGTATTCCTGGTAGCAAGCACTAATTTCAAACATCATGGAATGTCATTTGCGCGTCATCGGGTTGGTTTGTTCACGAAAACTTCAATCCTCGCTTCCAAGAATGAGTCTGCCCGACCGTTTCCCTATTGCATACTTAGACACTATCCTAGAATTTCGCAAATATACAAACCGATCGTTGAACTACCCCATCATGATCTCTTCTGTTTTACACGTTTTGCAGTCAAAAATTCCGATACATAAAATTTCATTGTGGAACACTCGCCTCTCCTCAGTATCCCCGTAACCCTTTTTTCAATCCCGTCCGACTGCTTTTCAGACCTTGCCATTCTTTCCTTGCTCTCCCCCGTCTCCGTGACCTTCACACTTGTCTATAATACAAGAAAAAAAATTGTTTTATATATATATATATATATATATATATATATATACATATCTTGTTTCTAAATATGCAATTACTGACATTTACTTCTAACAACTCATCATGCAAGAACTGTATAGATTGACATTAATGGGCGAAAGGATCGACGAGATATGCTATTAATGCACATTAAACCAAGATTTGAGGGGGGTTATATTATCCCTTCCAAGTGTTTATTTCAAAATCATGAAATGACGTTCGCACGTCGTTGCCTTGGCACGTTCACGAAACCTCCAATCCTTAATTGCTCTTCGCCGACCCGCCACCTTTGCATTTCTAAATATGCAATAAGTAAGCTTTACTACTAACAGTTCATTGTGCACCACCCATACAGATTGTCATTAATCAGTGAAAGGATAGAGGAGATTTCCCATTCATAAGCATTTAACCAAGATTTAGCAGAGAGTTACATTATTAGCTCTAACTGTTCATTTCAACCATCATCTGGAGCAAACCAACATTCACATAAACCTATGGCATCAACTCGACAACACTTCTGTGGAGATACAATGAACATCTTCGGGCGCGAGAACTAGAACTTCCATTGGTCCAGGGCATATTCTTATTACTCAACCTCTGTCGCAGAGAACCAAGTAATTTGGACCTCTAGGATTGCTCGTGCAGGCTGTGTCCCTGAGGTTTTTGACTGCAAGGACCTGGTGTCTTGGTGCGTTGATAAATTTATTTCAAACAAAAGAATTATTCCACTGCGGGACCGCTCTTCTGTTTCTTTGTCACCTCAGGTCTTCTGCCAGATGCTAAGATTGCTGGAGCCAACATTGACGTTCAGAGGAGAAGATTGCAAACAGTTCCTAGCAAAGCATAATAACGGGTTGGACCTCTTGCCCCATTTATTGGAAAACCCGCTTCTAGTTCCTGAAGATATTACAAGCTTGCAGGTTAGTTCATTTAGAAATCCATTTCGCGAAATTACCTGGCTGTTTACAAGAATAACGGGACAAAAGTCCACAACAATTGTTTCTCGGATGGCTCTTTATATTTTGTATTTCACAGTCAACGAACAAGCCATTTTTTATTGGGTCAAGTTAATTTCCTATGAAATCTATTCCCAATTGTCAAGCTTCAAAAGGGAAAATAAATTTTATATGTTGTCCTACTTAGTTTCTGCGATAGCGCATTCCTGTCGGTTTCCACAACTGTCTTTGTCGAAGAATGTCAATTAGGAATTCGACCGAGTAACATTCTGGTACCAAGACTTGTGGAAGCACAAGGCTTCCCACTGTTTTTATAAGGTTTTTAATGGATTCGTGTCTGTTTTCAAAGTTTTGTTGTTAGGAGAAGATGCTCCCCGCATATCTGAACATGCAACCAATTTTTTGGACAGGAAGGGGACACTCGAACATTTGGATAATTACACTGTCATAAGAATTTTTGGCTCCATGGAAAAACCTGCTCTCCTTCCATGTCACATTACACACATAATGTTTGTTGCAGAAGTAGAATGGCAATACAACTAATGGTTGCATCTGTTGCAAAAGAAGAAAAAAAAACCAGTTCATTCCTTTTCCTTGGAAAGTAGGGGAGTTCGTGTTGAAAAACGTCAACAAAATTGACGAATTCCCAGCACATTCTAGCATCTCCAACCTGGAATATGCTGAAATCATAAGAGGGTTCGACCCTTATAATATTTTTCGATAACATTTACAAACACTTGGCCTCGATGATTGTTTTTTCAAAAAACACCTACCCGAAAACAGAGACAGTGGCGGCAACGCTTCTCCCTCTGATGCCAACGACCTAGACACAGTGAAAAGCTGCACTAAATTGTACATGCAGTAGGGGAAAGGCCCCGGTGACAAGAGTGTTCAATCAACAAATAACACTCAAAAAAGTATGACATCCCAAAGCATCGCTCCAACGACCCACCACAACAACAAAGAAACTTAGAGTTCTTCAAACGGAGGAGGAGATAATGATCCTCCTCACTCTAAAATTGATAGTTCTCACAAGCTTCCAGTAGAGAAGAAGAGAAAAAAAAATGTGGGGCAGGCGGAAGAGCCGGAAATTCAGAGTGAGAACATGGAACTTGACACTGATCTGGATAGCATGCTCCGCTACCTTGATCAACCCGAAGATGCCGTCCAGCATAGCCATCCAATGGACATATCCGTTACCGAAAATTTTGACGAAGATGAATCGTTCGTGTTCTAGAGCGCTGTTTTTGATAGCCAATCCAAAAAATTGATAATTGAGAAAAAAGATGTAAAAAATAAGAAAGGAAAATCTGGTTCAGAGCTTGACCTTGTCAACATGCGGCCGTCCCAAATCTGTCAACTTCACAACACGAGTGGAGAAGCACTTCATGATTCCATTGGAGGCATCGAGGCCGAGAATGCCAGATCGAAGGATCGGGTCAAGGAATTGGAAGAGGCTTTGATTCCTATGCCATTGCTTGTCAATCCTTTGGCAATAGCCATGCCTTCCACCCCTGCAGCCAACGTAAAATCATCCTCCACCCTGCTCGCATCCTATAGAGGATATGTGGAGAATAATATCAAGAAAAGAATGGAACTGGTTACCGAGGCGTGGAAAACATCACAAACCATCACTTCCCTTGGAACCAGGGCACATAGTTTGCTTGAACATTTGCAGGCAGAGTTAAAAGATGAAGACAATTTGTTTTTAAAAATGGTCCTTCCTTTTGGCACCATTGTCAATAATATGACAGAAAAAAAAGAAGAGAACAATATCTTCCATCCAAAAACCTGATCGGTCAATTGAATGGATGTTGGAAAGAAAAAGTGAAGAACCTGCATCTCATTGTTTAGTCATGTGAACACGCCATATCGAAAAAAGATAAATTATTCACAAGGCTGTCAAGAATAAACTTAGGCGGAAAAACCAACGACTTCCAAGACCCCGACTTAGTCGTAAACTCCTTGCCCTTAACTAGGCAAGAGTTTGATAAACATGTTGCTATGTTTAAGGCTTTGTCTCTGGAAAAGTTTTACAACATCCTTCAGTTTGATCAAGCTCACGTCGATGATTGGCTAGTCAAATATTCAGTACATAATGAGGAAATTCGTCAGGCTCTGTGTAATCTTTCTATCTACTTCCGGGAATTAGAAAACGATCTTTTCAACATAAAAATACGGAATGAGATCAACGTCGCCCCAATGAGAAGCTACATTGAAGAATGGCTCGAAAGGGAATTGAAGCAGGTCGCCGACGAAAGGCAACAGGCAGTTGCCAGGATTCCAGCAGTCGTCGACGACATCATTGAAACCGCAACCGTCGACGACATCAATGAAACGAGAGTCACAAGCAAATAGCCAAAGGGCTCATATGTACCCTCACTGTAAGTCTATTGATCGCATCCTGCTTTGTTTATCAACCCAATTATTCCACTTTTTGAAATATATATGTGTAGGCAAACACTTATACCTTTCATTTTTTTTTTATAGGTATTGCACTCTATCTTCTTTCTACAGTCCTGTTTCTTGTACATATTTCTCTAATGGTCCGCGGGAGCCCCAATCCCAGTCTACATGACAAACACATTGAAATTTTGATTTATATGTAATAAACTTTAATTTTTTTTATATATTTCAAAATTCCAGTAGTATGTAACAAACTTTTATTTTTTGACATATTTCAAATAAAACTGTTTTCTTATCTCCTTTTAAATTTATGTCTTCATACATTTTTATCGTTCACCAGTGTGTATGACAAATCCATTTAAATTTTTATATGTAATAGACTTTTATTTTTTTATATCTTTCTAAATAAATGGTGCTCTACATGCCAAACGTCGTTTACTTATGCCCCATGTTCCTTGATATACATGTTGTACACAACATTTCCGTGATATACATTTCAAAATTTCCAGTAGTATGTAACAAACTTTTATTTTTTTACATATTTCAAATAAAACAGTTTTCTTATTTCCTTTTAAATTTATGTCTTCATACATTTTTAACTTTCACGAGTCTATATGGCAAATGCATTTAAATTTCCAAATTTTTTCTTCCACTGTGAACAAATTTGTAGTTTGTTATATACTTTCAAAACATAAATGGTGCTCTACATGCCAACCGTCATTTACTTAGGCCCCATGTTCTGTGATATACATGTTGCACACAACATTTCTGTGATATACATTTTGCACCAAACACTTCCGTCATTTACAATTCGACCCCATTTTCCACAATTTGCTTTCTAACCTCGTTGGCAGGGACTATGCTGCCACGCAACTTTGTTAATATTTTGGAGAAAATAAATCCATGAAGTAATAAAGTTTTTCGGAGAAAATACAACTTTGTACCAATAAACTTTTACAAAATATTTTTTTATCATACACCCCAAATGATCACTCTATTTATGTTATAACCACCAAAAACATGTCCAAATCACCATTTTTCTTAAATGAGTAAACTTAAGATTGAGACTTTACATTTATAGTGAAATATTTTTACTCTCTTTCAATTTTCATTCATACAAATTTAAAGAAATACCATTTTTAAGTTGATATAAATTAATGAGTGGTAATTTAAAGTAGCATAGATCCATTTTAAATTCATTTTTTAAAACATTTGAAAGGATAGAAAAAAATTGAGATGCAATTTTTTTGCATATAAAATATTCTTAGTTAAGATGGATTTAAGTTGGTTTATGAGTCTCCTCATATTTGGTTGTAGAATATACTGAATCTTTTATATTGGATTGTGGAATATATTCAATCTTTTATACTGTAATTATAGAATATACTCAATTATTTGGGAGAGTCTCCCTTAGATTGGGTTGTAGATACACTCAAACCCCATATCGGGTTGTAGAATATACTCAATCATTTGTCACAATCTCTCCCATATCACATTGATACATAATTCTCTTGATATATAAAATATCCTTGGTTAAGATGGATCTATGTTAGGTTAGTTTACCAGTGGAGACAATTTCCCCATACACTCACACTCAATCTTTCATACTAAGTTGTAGAATACACTCAATTATTTGTGACTATCTCCCTTATACTTGGTTATAAAACACACTCAATCCTCCATACTATATCATATAATACAGTAAACGGTTTGTGACAATTTCTCCCATATAGAATTGTAAATGCAGCTTAATTTCTCCCATATAAAATTGTAAATACAACTTACTGTAGGTGTAATAAGTGACCTTTTAAAGTTGGCTTTCTCTCTGGGTTGACTTGAGATTGAGAGCTCTTTGTTAACTATTTTCAAAGATATCCTTGAATTATCTCCTTATTATTTTCTTAACTAATATAAGGTAATTGCATATAGAACATTTTCTTGCCATAAAGTAGGACTTGAGTAAAGTATATTACGGAAATAATAAAGAGATATTCAATTTCAATTAGGACTTCAGTGAAGTATTTTGGGATTTGATAGAATATATAATTATAATAAGTTAGGAGTGTTTTTTTTTAATATTTTAGATGTATTGAAAGTTTAGGTGATCTCACATAAGAGAGTGCTTTAACAATACATTTCATTACCTACTTATTTATATCTGGAAGGTAAGTTTTTAATATATTTAATATTAAAATGACTTTTTTCTCAATATTTTTTGAGCATAGAAATACAATTTTAAAACATTTAAAGTAATCACTTATTTTCTTAAGGTACGATAAACCAATTGATTGAATGAACGTTAATCATCATCATTAAAAATCAAAATAATTAAACTTATTTTTTTTTTCAAATCCTTTTATAATTATTTAATCTCAAATAAATTTATTATTAACTCATATTTTAAATTCATCAAATCTCCTTTTAACTACATTAAACTAAAAAAACAAAACTTAATTCCATATATCCTTTCAACTAAATTAAACTAAAAAACTAAATTTAATTCTTTAATGAGTAGAATAGCGTGTCTTTAAAAGTTTGACCATAAAAAACCAATTTAGCACATATCCCATTGAAGACTCAATAGTTTTTGAGATATCGAAATTAAAAAACTTAACGAACATACTCATAATAATACGGACGGTTAACCAAAATCTTTTCTAAAATGAGGTATCCTATGAATACAATAAATATTAAATCATGAAATGTAATAAAAATATAATTTCATTAATAATCTAATAAAGAGCCTCCATTTCCTTCTTAACTCACCTTAATTAATTGTTATTGAATGTGATAAAAATAGAATTGTTTTTAATTATATAATAAATAGTTTTCATTCCCTTTTAACTCATCTTAACTAATTGTTATTTGATGCGATAAGAATATAATTATCATTATAAAGAATTTTTATTTGCTCTTGGGATGCAGATTACTTGGTGATGTCTTATATATTTAAGACACTTTATTAGACATAATTGAAATCTTGATTTATTTTATGTGCTTTTTAAGGGGTAGCATGGACATAACTAGTTAAAGGTTAAAGTGGTATAGTAGTAATAATGATATTCATATCATGCAAATAAAAACTAGATTGACTTCACCCCATATCATGCATAGGAGCATCATTGAAGAGAATTCTAATAATCAAAGGAATTTGTGCTTTGACAAAAGTAAAGTTGACATTTTATTAAAGGATTTAAATACTAAATTAAACCTCCTAACTTATAAGGACAACATTGAAGAACTCTATCATAATTTTACAACTACCCTTTCCACTTCTATTAACAAGTTCTCTTTCGAGGTGTCCCATAA